>AYEL01081702.1:0-192224 GCA_000484575.1 Olivierus martensii | reverse complement strand
AAAATATAATATTATATATATATATATACTAAAGAGAAAGAGAAAATATTTTAGAAAATTTAATAATTAATTTTTTAAAAATTCTTTAAGGACAAAACAGGTGTTCTTAATGGTACTTTACTTCTTATTACAGTAAAGTCAGCAGCAATAAATTCTCAACAACCACCAATATTGTGGTTTGTTCATTGCTAGTTCGAGTCCTACTAACACCAGTAAAAGGATAACAATCAACTTTGTAGCTGTTGTATAGAACGAAAACTTTTATAGTTTCAATTCTATACAACCCTTTGTATACAACAAACGTTTGGTTTTGTTCCCTAAATTGTTTCATTGTTTCCATCTTTGACCTTAGGCCAGAAAAAGGCCAATTTTGCTACTGCTCCCGTATATTTCCAAGAAAACAAAAGTTAAGAGAAAATGAAATTCTTCTTTTCTGTATGAGTTTTTCGAGAATGTACATAGATAAAATGAATTTTTCTCATTGTTTTACCTTCGATTTTATATATTCAGTGAAAGATTATTTAAAAAGAAATATTTTTTCTGGTGTCTTTAATGGAATTTAGGTAGGCTACTGCTTTCTAACTGAAGATAAATTCAGTAAATCCACAAATTTTTGAATTTTAAAGTGTATAATAATTCACAACAAAGGGCACAAATTCAATTTTATCATTTATTTAAAAAAAAAAAAAAATGCAAAAGATTTAATTATAAAAACGGAAATAAGTTTGCAATTCGATGATATGATTTTTTCGATACTGTGGGTATAAATTTTCAATGTCAGCAGCGAAAAAAAAAAATAGCAAAAAATCAGAGAAGAGTATAAAAAGTGCAATTTTATTACTAAAAAATGCACTTATCCTACTTAGTACAGTACAAATTTGGACTTATAAAGAGAAGGACAACATACAAGCAGCCAATGCAAATCACATAATTTAACTGCCTCATTAAAGGTTTATCCTTTGTCTTCGACAATAAGATGTATATTTTAAGTATTTTCGTATAGCTGCAATGAAGAGAGTTCTTTCACACCAAGGGCCGGTTGTAGGCCCTTCAATGACTGGTCTGTTTGTCGGCGCCGAGCAGAGGGTAACGTCTGGCAAGTCAAAGACTGCCCGGGGTCACTTTGATCGCCAGAGTGACCAGCAATGATTCTATAGAATGGAGAGCAACAAACACAAAATACAGGACAATCATCATTTTGGGTGGGGACAGCTGTGGACCTAACGCTTTTAGGTAACATCTGTATAGTTTAGGTTTTTGTTATGCAGTCTGTTTGCGACCTTTTTACTTTGTTATGATACACGAGAGGGAGAAGTGCAACTGTCAGAAAGCAACGAAAAAAAATGTTAGTCAAATAGGCGGAAAGTTCTATCCAAGCTCTAACCTAGTGTGAAGATTTAATTAAAACCTTTTCAATCGATAAGTGGTAATTAATAAGCTACACAAACATTGTGTACTTAAAAAAAATAATAAGAAGAATTAAAAACTTAGCTACTAGTTTTGCAACTACGTAAAAAATAATTTACAGTAGTCATAATTTATAATGAGTTTCTAAATTTAAATTTTAGGTTGTTTACTTCAAAAAACTATTCGTTCAACGCTAAAATGAGTAAAAATTTAGCGCTTAATATTTCCTCACAAAAAATAGTGCAACAACATATTATTATCAATGCTATTGCAACTAGTTATCGATGATAATCTGTGCAAAACTTAAAGAATTCCTCGTTTTATAAGAGAATGTCGACCTACTAACACAGATATTTTCTCTGCTGTTTACAACAATAATTTTAAATCTATCTATTGATCAGGAAATATTCTGGGGTAAAACGGAACAGTGGAGATATTAATGAGAATATTATGATTGTACACGATATTGACTTTTTTTAATGAAATTATTTAAATTTTGCTGTTTTCTATCTATGTGTTTATATTTTTTTTCGTGAAACTAGAAAAAAAAGGAAAAAAAACCGTTTTAATTAACTTCAACTACGTATAGAAGTTGTATTCTTCAATCAGTGGATCAATTCCCGTTTGGTCATTGATAGTTTTCGGACTGTCCTTTCGGGAAACAAAAGTTGGTTTCCAATCTGCTAACAACCTTGCTAACGACACCCAAGTGACCAAGAAGGGGATACAGTGTCCATGTGACGTTTCAGAGTTTCTCAAACCGCCCATACTGTGGGCGGAGTCATTCGTCCGTTCCTATACAATTTTCTACCTCCTGCACATAGAATGTCACACACGAAATGTGACAAAAATTTCGCAAAAAGGTTATAATTACAGATTTTAATTAATGTAAATGGCATGTAGAACACGAACTTGTATTAATCAGTCACACTCGATAAGAGTTGGTATAATTTTTTTTTTGATTTTTTAACTTTTGTCAAAGGAAAAAAAAACTGGCGACAGTCATCACCACCATACGATTTACAAGCAACACACACAAGATCTCTCTTTCTTTTTACAATGTGTTAGTTTGTCAATATTTCAAATTAACTACCCAACAACACCTTAATGCAGACGACACGCAAACTTCAGATTTACTACTTCTCTTCTTTAGTGGGCTACTATGCGGTAATGACGTCACGACGAAGTCTAAATCCACCCCAGGCAGTAGGCGGAACGAAGAAGACTCACGTTTTGATCACGGAAGTCTAGAATGCTTCAGCAGGAAATCGAATTCCGCCTTCTAATTGCGATGTTGCTGCTATTAATGTTAATTAAGAATTATGACCCCCCTTATTATGCAAATTGATTTGATCGAAAATATTCTAAATTTAACCAATATAATTTTTTTAAATATAAGAATAATTTTAAAATTGGAGGGAGTTTCTAACAGACTATATGAACACCATGAAAGAGAAATTCCAAAATTAGCATAATCACTTAAAACGAGTAATATCTTTAAAATTTCGCCAAGGATGATCTTCATACTCTAACAAGAAACTTAAAAATTTTATTAAAAGAAAACAGAGTTACCGGTAACTAATGATGTTTAACCTCCAGCTGCTCTTCAATCGAGGAAGGTTTTTCTTGAATCACTCTCATCGCTTCCGGTTTCTTTTTTTGAGGTCTCATCAAACGGCATAAGAATTTTTCGCCTATGATGAAACCTTTCATTCAGAATTGCAGATGTTACAAAACAACAAATTGCACTCTGGATAAGGTTTCATCTATTAGGGCCAACCATTTTAAGTACTCCCGTGAATTTTTTTTTTCTTTTTTTATGGGCGTAGAACGGACTTGGCACGAGAACGCCCAAGTGTTGGAGCGTGGCAGTTTTCATCCTAACAGCTCTTCCGTTTATTACTGCACCACCCCCTTTGCAGGTGTATATACAACTGTTGGTGTATGTCCACACAAGGACATTGATCTCGAGTCCCATGATAGACAATGGAGACGATTATATCTGTGAGAAGTGTGCTTAATCTGTTTTATACGGCCATTGTAGTAGTAACGGACAACAATAGCACATTTCTAAAAGGCTTCGGCTTCATCACTTGCTAATTTGATCATTTTTTCCATGTTTTGACATGCTCCTATTACTATATTATCTTTAAAAGAAACTTTTTTTTAATGATTATTTTCGCTCCGAAGGTGTTTTTTTTTTTCAATCATAGATCGATAGAAATCTAATTTAATTTATCGATGAAAAACAATGCAAATTTAATTGTTTACATTATCTTCGGAACAGAAATTCTGTTATTTATTTATAGCCCATAATAAATTTTATTTTTCTCGTATATATCTATAATTAGTTCTACAAGAACGAGCAAATATCTAACGAGTTAAATCAAAACTTAATTCTCTCTCTATGCGGTATTTTTATTAGAAAAATTTAAAGTTTTAATAATTTAAATATGGATATAACTTTCGTCCAGATTAAAAGAAAAAATCCGGGAAGACGATCTATAATTAGTTCTACAAGAACGAGCAAATATCTAACGAGTTAAATCAAAACTTAATTTTCTCTCTATGCGGTATTTTTATTAGAAAAATTAAAAGTTTTAATAATTTAAATTTTTTGGATATAACTTTCGTCCAGATTAAAAGAAAAAATCCGGGAAGACAAACGATTTGTTCAAACGACAACTAGGGATTGAATACACAAAGAACACATTTATCGACATATAAGGCAAGCAGGAAGCTATGAAATATATTAAAGAAGAAAAAAAAAATTAAAATAAAGAAATATGAGGAAAATTCTTAGGTAGAAAAATATTTTTCCTCTGCAAAATTCTGGCCGATTTCTCAATGCAATCAAGTGTGCGTGTCAAATTGACCATAGATCCAGCATTGGCCGGGACGGTGCTGTTGGAGCGAATCATTGCTGCTGCTGCTCATAACCATGAGATTAGCAAGGAAGCCTCTTTACAGGATAAGAAATAAAGGCCTACATTCATGCTTTGTTGATTTTTATTAAAAAAAAAAGCAAGAACTCTTAAAAATTTTGTTAATTCTTAATTGTTAAAAAGCGAAATTGCAAGATTTTTAAAAATCTTACTCTACTTCTATTGTTATATTCTATTGTTTAGTGAATAGAATTTTAGCTTCTTGAGTTAGTATAATGTTTCGTAAGGTAAAAATTACGACATAAAGAAGTAAAGTGAGAGGATTTCCGCGATTACTACAGTCTAGGTAGAAGAAGTAATGTCTCTTGTAGACGGCTGGTACAAGTCGTACACCCTAATTACAGTCGAGTCCAACGAGAGTTAAAGACACGCAACGCACAGCACGCGATCACCTTGTGTTTCTTTAGTGTCCGGGTTGCTTTAGGACGGAGAAGAAGACAATAACCTATTGTATTTTCTATTTGATAGGAAGAACTGCGTAAGAGAATTAAAAGGATGTGAAAACAATGACAGTTAGGATGATAAGCAAAACAGCTATCTATTATTCTAGTTTGTTGAGACTGGTGTAGATTTTTGGGAGTGAAGTAAACATTGGGTGGAGATGATCTGAACTGACCTCTTGCCACCTGTACTTCATCACCCGTTGGGTGTTTATTGAGGACGCGGTGAATGCCTCGAGTTAGAATTTGCAGACTGTGACGAAGTATGACGAACAGTTGTTACTTGGCATATCCTGCATTCAATCATATCTATAGTACAGTCTATTTAACCCGCGTTACGCGCACGTACTACGAGACACGCAAATTAAGATATTAAAATTCTGCACAAAGTTTAAAAAAATAAAAAAAAAATTGCAATCTTCGGAGAGAGGAAGACAGTGCCCATGGGGAATCATTACCCCTGATAGCCAGGTCGGCCTCAGTGAGGTGTGGCACTTGGAGGACCGCTTCACGCATGGGAGGGGAGGTAGAGGCATGCGAATATAACCTTTCGTAATTACGAGACCTGGGGAGAATCCGATCACGTGATTGCTGTCTTCTCTTTATACTGATATTTCGCCATCACTCCACCTTGGAGTGGTCACTGATGATGCTCTACCCCCAAGACAGATGGTGAACTGTATAATTGCTTTGATAAAAAAAATAAGACTCTTCGGTTCAGGATTTAAAGTGGCACGGCCCTGTATTAATTATGAAAAAGTCTTTGTGATCGGTTCAGCTTAGCATTTAAGAAATTGTTACAGCGAGGCCAGACCCTGCTCAGAAAAGAGATTGGCCCAAAGTAATATCTAATGAAGTATAATCTAAACAAAGAAATAGGTCAAATCATGCTCTGAATACATAAATACAGATTTACATAAATAGTAGTCTCTAGAATACTTCTAGAACCCATAGCTTATACAAGTTATTGAGACTTCTTTCTGTGAATCTGAGTAGTATTTATACAGATTGAGTACTCTAGACTCTTTCGCTAAAAGTTCACTGAATGAAAAAAATAGGATCTGTAAGATATAGATTTTTTTATGTACATAAAGTTCTGGAAAAATTTTGTGGAAAACATAATCCCATTCCATTGTAAGTGCCAAGAACTCTACAAGAGGTTGCCTATTGATTGAACGGTAGATATGCAAAAATAAATTTAAATTAAAGGATTATCTGCGCTATAAAAAAAATAATTGTTAGTAAAGAAATTGCAAAAATGTTGAAAGTAGAGAAAAAACCCTAATTTTGTAAATATAAAAAAAAAGCCATGTTTCAGATTCTCTCTACCTGTCTATCAAGAAATGTGGAAAGAACAATACATTGCAATCCTGCTCCAAGTTGACAAAGAAAAGCTTAATTTAACCCTTAGATTCGGTTTTTTTTCCTCTTCTTCTGGTTTCTTTTCATTTCTATATATATATTTTTTTTTTCTAGGGGAGATACGGAAAGGTCCACGGATCCGGAATCGAAAGTCCAACTGCGCGTGAAAATCCAATTTATTTCGCGACACATTATTAATTTCCTGACTAGAGGGGTAAAGAAGTGGGGATGCAGAGTAAAAGTAGCGGAGTCATGCGCAACTGTCGTTCAATAACCCGAGCAACACCGGACCTCATTGGTCACTACATCGGTAACGCCTATCTTACCTCATTGGTCACTTAATTCCTACCAAAATCGAATAATTTTTAAAATATTTATTTCGATATTTAAATTTGAATTTTTGTATTATTTTCCCAAAATTGATTTTTATGTATATATGTATATATGAAAAACAAACATAATAAATAGGAACTGCTTAATAACAGGAAGGGGAAAAAAATCGATTTATGTAAATGTTGAAAGAATCTCGAAATTTAACGTTGCGTGATAATTTTTAAGTACCAAATTTGGGCTAACTTAGAAAAATATTTATTAATACTTCAATTAGACATAATATGCGATCAATTTACCATCGAATTTCTTAAAGAAATGATGAAGATCTTACAATTGCCGATAAAATGCGTTATTTTAATTAAGGTCCGTAAATTTTTTATATTACCCCTTTTCTTGACTAAAATTGCTATTTATTATATAAATTAATTCATATCCATTGTCAATCTCGATTTTGGTAAAGAAATAAAGTAAATTTTGTCCTGTGGAAGCAATTTTATATTTGGTAGAAATAACGGAAACACAGCACTATCTATATCTTTTGAAGAAATTTAGCTGAAGAGGAAAGAGTAAATTGTCTTTTTAGAAGTACTCACAGGATTCTATAATAGACATTGAAAGAAGTTAAGGAAACTAAGATGGCAAAGTATTTTCTGTCAGGAATCATGCATAAACAATGGGCATTTCAAATTGGAGCAGCTCCTTCCGATGTTTCTCCTGGGCTACATTCGGAGAAGTGGAGAAGACAACTTAACTGGCGTCGTTTCACCAACGGGACCAAAGGGTATCATATAACTTTGAAAAACACTGACTCTTACTCTATCACAAACATATACAGATTTGAACCGAGTAAAATTTGGTAAGAGAAAGAACAATCTATTAATTAGTTAATCTAATTTAGACGATCTAATATGTAGAATGAGCCTTTTAGTAATCTGTGTCTCCAGAGATTCTTTAATGATCTAGAGATTTGGAGAGAAAATACAACTTCATTTGTACTCCAATGGTAGCTATAACCTTTAAAACATGTATTATTTTCAGTTTGAAGAGTACTTAATTAATAAACTGTCGGCTCTAGAAAACTTGTGATAAGTTTTTATGGATTTAATTAATTTATGCAAAATACTTTAATAGATTAATTGAGGCATAAATAAAAGTTTGAATCTTAAAAAATTCCCTCAAAGAACAATAGCTTGGAAGAATAGAAGTGGGTTAGAATACAAGAAATGCTTAGTAGCAAAGGGCATTTAAATATTTCTGGAAAGATTTGGAAATTTGTGAACTCTTCGCTCTTCATAGACAAACTTTAAAGGTTTCCTGAAGTTCATCTCTCTCCTTGCTTATTATTAGAATAAAATTGTTTGAAAAGTTCAAATTCAAGAAATTCCATTTGGCAAAAGGAGAGGAAAAGCTGCAGCAAACTGCACTTGAAATAATCATAAAGCCAGATTTACTGCGCTCAACAATTGCTCACACAATTGCATTCAGAAGACCACTTTCTTGCTAAATGACGACTGAAACATTGCTTTCCACTCATTAATTCATATTCAAACAGTTATATACTTCAGCAAATAAGACAATTAACAACCGTCCCCTTCGAAAATTATGATTCATTATGCCGAGATTGGTTTTGAAATTTCTTTGCATTAAAAATAATGGATTTAATTATATTAAACAACTATTCGGTTTAATAAAAGTGAAGTTTTGACACACATCCTTATTACCGACTAATTGCTTTACTATCGATTGTTTCAGCGATTCTGTGATTGATTGGCTGCTGCTGCATCAACTCCTTAAGAAAGCTCTTCATTATTTTATTCTCGGAAGAAACAAAGGAGAACAAATTATCTCTTTCTTAATGGAGATGTTTGCAAAATAGTTTTCTTGCTTTTTTTTTTTCTTTCTTATCCCCTTTCCAAAATGAGAAGTGTCATTAATTTAACTATATTATGCAATAGCGGAAGTTTAACATGTTATCTCTAGAGGAAAACTGTGTTTTTTTGTGCATAAAACCGTATCAGTTTTGATAACATGCTCTTCATGCTTGCAGTAATCTCACATTAAGAGTAAATACTTATAATATAGAGTGATATTTATGCCAGGTATAATCCAAAATTAAGTGTATAGAAAGCATTTAAACTACCGAAACGATAAAATAGTAAGTCATAACTTGATTCTTAAATAATTTCCAGATTTATAAAGAAGAAAAGTCTAAAATAGAAAAGTTTTTCAACTGCTCTACAATTTTTTATCAATGATCTTTCAACTCCGATAGGTTCTGAAACGAACTACGATTAACAACCTTTAAATTAATTCTAGAAAATAATGATGAAAGGATGAAATTTATATAAATTTTTCGAGATCTGTAACTATAAAATAATCCGACTGGGGAGCATATTCAGCAATAACAAACGGATAGAAACGAAGGTGAACACGTTTATTTATACAGACGAGAGATAGCTGTCAATCAAAATGTAGAGGATACATAATAATCTCATTCAATAGAAAATTTATAAGGCGGAAAAATACAAAGAAAGTAATCTATCCAAATTTAAAATCGCAATATCAAATTATGAATGCTGTACGCGATCACTAACACATAAAGCAAACAGGATAATTAGAATAATTTCCCCAATTACGTTGGTGTTTAGATTTTCCTTTGGATTATGATAAACCAATACAAAATGACAAGTAATTAGATTGTTTATAAAGCTAAACAAATGGTCCGGTGAATAACATTTCCTTATTAAGAATGACAAGTTTGGTGATGAGTGATTCTTGAAAGCCATCGCTTCTACACAAGTGGATTAAATAAATTCAGTTATGGAACAGACACAATGAGAAGATGGAAATCCGCTCTTGGGGGAATTAAATTCTCTCTCTCTCTCTCTTCTCTCGACGAAAATCATAATTTCTCTTATTTGGTTTGTATCTATAAAATTACAAGTGCCTCATTAAATTCAACAAAATTCTATGCACGTTATATTATAAAAGGATATATCAAAATGTATAACTTATGCAGCATGTTTTATATTCTATGTAACCTCTGCTTTTTTTTGCATGTGTAAAATTCAGATTTAGCTTCGAAACAAAAAAAGATAATTCAAAAATGTAACATACAGGATATATTTCTTATCAAAATGTATAACTTATGCAGCATGTTTTATATTCTATGTAACCTCTGCTTTTTTTGCATGTGTAAAATTCAGATTTAGCTTCAAAACAAAAAAAGATAATTCAAAAATGTAACATACAGGATATATTTTTTAAAATTTTCACTGCCTGATCTCCCATAAAACTATTCCCATTGGAAAAAAAAATTTTTTTATGAAAAAAATGCACCTTTTTCCGAGAAAATAATTAAACTAGAGTGTCAGAAGAAGAATACTTAGCTACTATTTATTACATATAGTTGCGACCGAAGCAATTAAGTAGACATTTCTTATCCGTGACGTGAAGTTCAACATATATTTACCTGATTAAGTAAATATGTCGAATCTCTTCCCTTAATACTTCCTTTCCTCAGCGTATAGATCGATATGAGACTTTTAAAATAAATGATCGGGGGGAGTTACGTCTCCGAAAGACCTAAATTTCGATCAATTTGAGGATCAAAAACATAAAACGTATGCATGACACACACATACAATAATCCCTTAATACTTCCTTTCCTCAGCGTATAGATCGATATGAGACTTTTAAAATAAATGATCGGGGGTAGTTACGTCTCCGAAAGACCTAAATTTCGATCAATTTGAGGATCAAAACATAAAACGTATGCATGACACACACACATACAATAATCCCCATAACCCGACTGGTAACTGAATGTAGCGTACTATTTTTATTATTCTATAATCGCTGAATTTATTTTAAGTTGCCATTGTTTGTCAAACCCACCTATTTATGTACAAAAATAACCGTTCTATTTTTAGGTATATCGACTGAAATTTTTAAATCTTGTAAAAACGGTTCGAATGGCCCCTTTGGTAATATTTCTGCATTCGCAGTATGCGGTGTATGTCGTTGTTAAATCTGTAAAAAATAAAAATATCGGATAATTCATGAGTGTAATGTTTGCGATTAAGTAAGATTTAAGAGATTCTCGAAGGTAAGATTTGCAGTCGAAGGGGGATGGAAGAAAAACCCCGAAAAGTAAGAACATTGTAATTTGACAAGGTAAATTAAGTGCATAGCTGAATTACACACACCATTGCTAAATTGAAAAAAAAAAGGAAAGATATATCTGCGAAAAGACGAATTTACTTTCGATTAATTTGAAAGCATACCTTTCAATTTACTTCTCCGCCTTAACAATTCTCGTTAGAAGCGCCCACTCCTGATACAGTTTGTAAGAGCAATGCGTTATCTTTCTTCATTAACGGAGTAAGCAGGATCGTGAACCGGGGGTAGTAAACGGGGGGAGGAAGAAGGAAAGAACCGCGTGTATAAATTCCCGAACGATGAAAGGGAATCGTCATTTTTCATGCGACGCAGTTTTCCATGGTAGGAACCGACGAAGCGTGCTTACCGGACATCCATCATCTGTGGACCAGCCACAATCTCCTCAAGGGGGCCGCGGGGGGCTCGAAGTTTGGTTTTATCTACCTCTCCCTTTTCCCTGCACGAATTAGTGAATGGCCACGGAGTATTGTTATACTACATGTCAGGAGTCAAACCTTCTCCTTGCTTGAATGTCTCTCCTTCAAAAACTTATGACTCCTATTTCGATATTAAATTTAACTTTTATGAAATTGTATAAGGTATATATACGACTGATTACGTTATTCGCCAACTGAATCGCCAAGATTCCAATGAATCCACCCCTTACCACCATATTTTTAGTACGATTTCCCCCCCCATAAAAGATCATTTATCGCAAGATCACTTAGAAGTTATGTTTAGTCGAAGTTCCCTGCAGCGTTATGAGAGCCAGTTTATAAATATGATATAATCCCTTTAAGCTATAAAATAATTTACTTCTTCATGCACCGATTCGCAATATTAAACATCATTTAGAATGGAAAGAAACTCTCGTGTAAGTCCTCTTAACTGATTCGAGATAGATATTTTAACGAGTTCGACAAGTTCCAGAAACAACGGCCTTTAAAAATGCTTTGGTAATTACTAAGAACAGAAACGGCTTGGGAGGGTCATCCCATCCCTTGGCATTCTGAATTCTTTCGTCTTTGTTTCATGTAGGATCTCTATTTTGGGGCACATGTTCCATGTGCCAAAAAAAGCGCAATTATGGTAATTCGAGGAGGAGTATGGGAGAAAAATGCGACGTATTCTGGCTAACACACTAAATATAAACAAGATATTTTTTGTTTATGGAACGTTGGGGTTTCCTCAAAGGGATTTTAACGGTATCGTTTTTAAATTTCAGCCCTTTCCTCACTTCAAGGAATTAAATTAGAGAAAAAAAAATCGGCCTATATATTTTAAAAGAAGTAAACATATCACACAGCTTTAGAAAAAAAAAAGCGCTGATAGCCTCCTTTATCCGATAAAAGAGGCAAGTATCGACATCAGCCCTTCTTTAAATACGTCAACAAGTACAGTTAAAAAGATATCAAGAGCGAGTTCACGAGTAACTTCGTACCAATATTTATATAAGAAGATATATTTAGAAACTCAACTCTTCGCAGTACTCCGATAGAAGTTCTGCAATTAGTTGACATTGCTTCCTCCAAGTAGCGATTCCGTCGACAGACTGTGCTACCGCATCAGTGACGTCACGAAACTCGGCACCGCGCCGTCTGCAAGGCATATTACGTCATGGCCAAGGTCTTTCGATAGAGTAGAAAGAATGCCTGTTTTTTCCTCCCTCTTTACTCGACTCTCGACTAGTAACAGCTTGCGGAAGTTAATCGACACGTAATACTTCTACTACGACAGCAACAAACGATTATTTTAAAAGCGAATAAGAAACATCGCCTCTTCATTTTATATTTTCCATTGGAAAGACGAGAGAAACAAAAAAAAAAAAAAAACCAACTCGAACCTCATCTTAAAGACGCATTTAGCATAGGAGACAGAGTTGCCCACACAACGCAACGTCTAGGTTGGTTCCTTCCCCGCTTGGCTAATTATAGTTGGATTCTGGCGTCCAACAAGCATGACCTTAAGAGGCAAATAGCCAGGGCAGGAAGGGATAGCCAGATACGTTTATTTTTAACACGGCTGTGTCTAAGGTTACCTGACCTGAAGGGACAGAACCAGTGAGATGACGCATCATCTAAGACTGCACATCCTTTTTATTTTGCATTAACTTGCTATTCAAATATTTATATAATAAGAAAATGTATTTAACTTAATTTATTTACATTTTTCTCTATTTTTTTTTACTAAATTACTCACGTGTATTTTTTATTATTATTTTATTTTCTGCGTATTTGTTTTGATTAAAAAGTAAGTTTTTATTTTAAACTACTTGTAAAAAAGAAAGATTAGAAGTAGAAAATTTACTTTTGGAAAATTTTTGAGAGTCTGGTCTTTGGCAGAATTACGTCATAAAGTGTAAAAGTGACTTCTTTGGAAAGAGCAGCTGTGACAGACATGGCACACTTCACCTGCGCTCAAAAGCCAGACTTGCAACAGCATTCTTTCATTCGAACTTATTCTTACCAAAGACAGACGAGTCCATGTCTCCGGAATCTTCACCAGTCATATATTTTGGTAGGGAGGGGGGAGCTAGTGACAAATCGAATGGTCCTCTTTCTAGCTACTGGGAAGACGGAACGTAACTGAGACATCCTGGACGCAGTCCAAGAGTACAGATTTTTCTTGGGGATATTTTCGGACAAGACTGGGTCCATACGAAAGCTAGCGTGGTCTAGGCAACAGATAGATTTGACTTTCACGTCTTTTTAATGTCTGTCTTAAATGACAGAAAGTTATTTGCCAAGTTAACACCTTCGAATAGCTATATTAGGTCTGGACTGATACTACGTCATACCGTAGATGGAAACGATCCGGATATTGAGTAATAACAGGATAACAATAAACAACAGGAAAATTAAATATGGCGCAATAAAAACTTAGCTGAACTTTAATCAAACAAAATTAACTCTGCGGCTATGCAATTAAGTAGATTGTTAGTATATATATATATATATAAAAATGTTGGGGAGGAGATTCCTTTCCATCTAAAACTTTCCAAAATACGATGCTATTTTCTCTCTTAAGTATGTTAAATTACAATAAATCGAGAAGAGATTTGGCCAAAATGAAAGACGATAGTAATAGCAGGAGAAGGCAAAGAACTTCATTGATGATGTTTGCATTCGGGATTACGGGGAACAATATTAATGACCAGGGTCAGTAAGAATGGGTTTATGAATCTTTCTGGAGAAGAAACGATTGGATGGTTGCTATGACGTCAGGAAATGAACCGTCTGTCAAAAGATTTTGCCATTATCGTTAATGTTATAAGAGGCAATCTGTTTGTCGGGATGGCTAAAGAATTATTTGCTGTTCTAATCTAGATCTAGTCCATTGCACAAGTGGAGTATCAAATTTTACTTATTTTAGTTCTCTTTTGTTAGGTTTTAGAACGTTTTGTTTCGGATTAAAACGTGTTTAAATTTAGTTTCTTTCTTAGTTAACTGGCATGTTTTCTGGGTGGTTATATTAATTAGATGCTGAGTTAACGGAATTTTGGCTTAATTCCTCCCATTGAGCATTAATAATTTTTGTCGTTTTATTGATTCAATTAAGAGTCCAATACGATAACAGTAGACAAAAACATCTAAGCCGTGCCTATCTCTTTTCTGGATATCCATTACATCGTTGCTAGGTGATGCATCGAACTCCTATCCATTAACACACGGAAGATTAGGGAGGGGGGTTCCACGTCGGAGGGAGCTTGAGAAAAACGAGAACACAGAGACCTCAAAAACGACACCCCATTGCAGTAAGTGAGGTGTCCGGCAACAGGGAAGGCTCCGATAAAGGACGATGATGGAATCACGTGACCAGACGGCCATCAAGTGGTGGCGATAAGAGGGGAGGGAGTAGAGGGAATTTATGCCATCCATGTAAGGGGGGAAGGAAAGACTGTGTATTGTGCAATCGGTGTGTCTATCTACGTCTGTCTCGTGGCAGAGTTTTTACAACTCCTCCCCAATAAAATTGATCAGTCATCAAAACGGTTCCACATGATCGGACTACGAGAAAGAAGCGATATTCTCTTCTTATATTCGTCGTCATTACACTGGAAATACCCGATTAAACTTTGTTGTCCGGAGTTTCTCAGCCATTGATCAATATTATACTCTTTGAGAATCTATCTACTCCTGTAAATATAAATCGTGAAATGCAGCGAAATGTTTTTATAGAACTTGCAAATCCTTCAATCTACAATATGATAATTAAATTTTGGACTTTTAAAGGTATGACTATAGCTTTTGAATCAACGACAACTTGGACATAATAATTAATAAAGTTTCATTAATTTCTAATAATAAATTCTCATCTCATTGAACTTTTGAGGATCCAGTTTTTTTTTTTTTTTTTTTTTTTTTTTTTTTTTTTTTTTTTTTTTTTTTTTTTTTTTTTTTTTTTTTTTTTTAGAAGCTTCTAACTGTTGTAATTGTTTTTATTTAGATATGACATCCTTCCAGCGGAATCTGTGCTCTATTTTAAGCGTTATATATTATATTTTACATATTTCATATATTTTTAAAGAGTTTTTTTTTGTTTATACGTTCTAAATATTATGTTGGATGCACGTCAATCATTGTGGTTTCATTATGCTTTCTTTGGTAGCCTTAAGACGTAAAAATTTATATATAAGAAAGCCGTTCTTTGTTGAAACATTTTGCCAATTTAAAGACAAGATTTATCGCATTATAAATTACAGATTTCCAAACTTCCAGACCTAGCATACCACTAAATCAGTTTAAACGTAATTCCACTGACCAACCTAGCTGAATGGACCACCACTGGTCACATACACAACGGGAAAATTTTAGACCACCAGTGGATTGCTCTGACCTCCTGCGCTCTGCAAGCCCTTCTAAAGCTCCTTTTTTCTCTAAAGCTTTCTAAATTTCCTAATAAATCCTTAAGCGAAACTTCTAGATCGTTCAAATCTTACTTAATTTACTAGTCAAGTGCAAATTTTTATTAAAGAGCAAATTTGTGTATAATAAAGTTAGTTTGTTACCTGACAATAGGCCTACGGTGCATTAATTAGTCAAATTAGTCGTGGAGGTGATTAGAAGCTAGTTGAAGAACCAAGGTCTAATTATTTTTAAGAGGTGGAGAAAGGAGAGAGAGAGAGAGAGAGAAATGAATAACTTGACCATCTAATAAAGAACATTACTTATCTTTAACTACAAAACGATGTCATTTATTCCGAAATTTTTAAATCCCTACAAAAATCTGACAAAATATCCTCTCGGAGTCATAAATTATAAATTTTCGGATATTTAATTTTGCAGAAGCGCTTTCAAACATCTAACAAATGATGCACGTCTATCCACATGATGTCTTTATTTAATTTCTCTTATTTTCGACTCCTTTTTGATTGCTTATACTTCCGTAACAAGATTGAAAACGGAGAATCGGACATCGGGGCGCCTAGAAAAGAATAAGATAAAGTAAAACCTTCTAGATTGATTTATTAATTCACTACCAATAACCAAGGATTTGTTTACTTAAATAATCGTACTTTTATTTGGAAATTTTACAGAGAAGGGGGGAAACAATGCTTAAAGTCTTTTGTCTGGTCACCGTTTATTCCGCTGTAGTTGTCAGCTAGGTAAAGAATGCTGCTGTCAAGTAAGCTGCAGAACTGCGAAGAGAGAAGACGATTTACAACCGGAGCTTTTCATTTTCCTAATGCTCTTCTTTTAACTCTTGACACGCTGTAATTGCAGACAATGGTCTTAATTTCCATTAGCTCTAATTAGCTGTGCCCAAGAGCCGCTATCTTTTCCACCCCTCTCGCCCCCGACGCCAAACACGCATTCCCTTAGGCAAACAACGTTTTGGGCTTTTAAATTCTGGACAGTAAAATTTTTTTTTTACTTTTATATAAAAGCCCTGTCGTGTATTATAAACCCAGACTATGGAGATGGGATCAGGCTACCATTTGTCAAGAAAATCGCGCTTATTCAGCAGGAAGTTGGACATTCTTCAACGGGTGACAATCTGGATGATGCGGTATCTAGAAATTTTTCCATTCGTGTACGCAATATTGAAAGTGATCCCGATGTATGACGTCATCGGGGACTGGTTCATTGGCGTGTGACGATAGGTGACGTGATGTAGAAGTGTCCCCGGCTGAGAATGGTTGGGTGGCGTCTGAAGGTGTTCGCTTCTAGTTCGGAGGGAAGGAGTGTTATTTTTAACCGTTCTCGTTGAGCAGCAGTGCGATGCGGAGCCTCCTGTCCGAAATAGCCAAGAAAGAAAAGACAGTTCCTCGAATATCGCCTCTGGCTGAAAATGGTAAAGGAAGAAGGTCCCGAAAGATTTATTCGTCTGCTTTTTCCACCATTCTAGAAATCAACTTACAACATACACACGAAGTCATATTCCATCGGGGATATTATATAGCCTATATTTTTCTGAAACTTCGTATTACCCTCTCCTCACTTTCAAGTGGACCGACTTATAAATCAAAAACGGGTTCCAGATATCGAGTACAAAGCGCAACTCGGGAGAATAATAAAGATATCTATTAAAGAAGTAACAGTAAGCCATACATCGTTTTAGAAGATAACATATTACTGTTACATATGTATGTGACAGTGCTTAGTTGACCCTATCCTGTGCCGATGTCGGTTTAATCGGGCTTCCCGCCAACACACGTGACAACTCAGTTAATCCAGTGAGGTGCCTCGGGACGGAGCTGTCATCACTTCTGCATCTTCTCCATTCTGCCCAACAGTTCTACAGTTTGTATACATCCACACCCCAGAAAACTCCTCCTTATTCTCTTTCGAATATTTTTTACAATTCCAAATTTTTTCAGAGAAAAAAGTCAGCAGAAACACATTAAACAACAGTGAAAGTCTTTATCTTGCAATATGTCTTTTTTTTTTAATTTTCACAATATTTTTGTATAAAAAAATAGGAAGTTAATCTTAATGAATAATTAAGATTGTGAAGTCTCGTTTGAATCTAATGGTTGTTTGCATTAAACTAATCCTGAATGTTGCCTCCTTATCTAAGGAGGTTATTGCTCGGAATGCATACAAAGTATAAGTTAAAATGCTTACAAAATTTAGATGAGTTTTTCAAAATATTTACAGTATTATTCGGATGCAGATCAGACGGAATGAGCCAAACTTTTAAACTTTTAACACGCAATATATTTATCTAAAAATAAGTCCACAAAAATAGTCAAAACTAATGCAATTATTCAAGCTATTATAGAGACGTTAACGTATAAAGACCACCCCAGATTTAGAGTGCGGGGGAGGGTCTGCCTGACCAGCTGATTTATCGCTTGCTACCTGTTCAGCCTCTTGTTTGGAGGGTAGTTTGTGTAAGTTGACTCCAGGGAACAACAATGTGCCTACTTAACGCTTCACAATAGAAACAATTATGCGATCGGCACTATGACATCGATCCCTGTTTAGAAGTCCTTACCACCCCCGCAATAAAACCTGCATTTTGCCACAAAAGAACCCTCCTCGGTACAGCCTCATATATCATTAAAAGTATTGACCGGCTGCAACTTGCGAAAAGTCGTTCATTGATTATTATTAAAGGTGCTACAATTCAATCATTTGTTATTATGTCAGCAGCCGAAGAGATTCGAGATTTTTTTTTTATTATTATTTTTCTTTAAATGGATAAGAGGGATTTCTGGGTCCAATTGCTTCTGGCAATCTACTCCAAGCTAAGAAACTTCTTCCGTATTGAATTCCGCATTCGCCTCTTGCTTTTTTTTTCTTCTTTCTCGAACAGACCTTGACCTATCTAGGCTAAGTCCAATGACTTTAGCCTGGAGTTATCGGAAGTTTTTTTTTAATAAAAACTAAGAATATTAGCTTCTATTATCCTATTTTGGATTCCGGATACTTTTTTTTTTTTTTAATTCAATTTAAAAGCCCGTAAACTATCTTTCATTCAAATGTTTCTGCAAACCATTAATTTCTTTTATATGGAACGATAACATAAATAATTAAAACTCATTGTCAATTTTTATTTCCAGAAATTTTTGAAGGTTGTAAATAATTCTATATTAATATTAAACTGGAAAAAATCACTTATAATTTTGAAAAACTGTCATATGAAATTTGGCACGTATGTATCCTATTGCATCCAAGTTAATTTCTTTATAAGAGAAGCACGCATCTCGGTCTGTAATTCAGATCGAAATATTCATTTTAGTTGTGTTCTTATTATAATGAAATTTAGTATACAAGCAGAACATTTTTCTCTTAACATCCACACCAATTTTCAAGTATCTCATCCTTTTAGCATTCAAGAAAGACGTGTATTTTTAGCATATCATGTTCCAGCATTCGTTGCTGAATTGCATTATTATTATTATTATTTGCATTTTCTCTTACAGGAAACATTATTTTTCTGATATTTAAACATCAAAAAGTAAAAAAAAAAAAAGAAAAATGCACATGCACACACGTGTGTATACTTCTAACATTCTAACGCATCACTTAAGATGACATCTCATTTGTAGGAAAATGAAAAGCACGTTGTAAAATTTGACATTCTTCCTTATCAAATCAAAGATGAGAGAGAGAAAAAGTTCCATTTTCAATTTAGGTAGCGTCTATATAGTGAAAACCCCCAATGACACTTGATAGAGACGTCCTTCTAATCATTCGTCGACAAAAGGAACCCATGTCCTTGGCGGTAGACTGAATTATGCATGGGCGAACCTTCCATAATTCAGAAGAGTTTCGCTGCTGAGAAATACAGCACACACACACACACACACATACACTTTTGCTTCTCCCTATCAGTTGTCATGGAAACAGTCCACCAGGAAAACACTGCTAATTAAACAGTTAATGACAGTAATCTTGTTTAACCTCTTCTCTCTATAAGTTTGACTATACAAGAGATATGCAGAGGGATAAACTTTAGAAATGACTGCAAATTATTTTATTGTTTTAGTTTATACACACACTTTCAAAAATAATAAAACTTCGACATTACTGCTATACAGTTATTCTAATTTGCAAAATATAATTTTAATTTAATTATCATTTAATTGGAAATTATCCTTTAATAATGGATGAATTTTATTTCTATTTTTACTGTTCTTGTTACTGAGATTATAAATTTAATCTTGACCCTTAACCCCTGCTTAGGAATATTTAATAAATGTTCGTTTTCGTGTAATTGCTGCATCCACCAGAGGAAAAATTGCAAAACAACTTTATTTTCAGACAAAGTGCTTTTCTCTTACTTAATTAATGTCATTCAAACTATTCAGAAATCGAATTTAGATTAATTTAGAAGATACGTGAAATCTTCGGAATGAAATCGAGTGAGAATTTTTTAAAAAATGAAGCTAAGGATGAAAACATTTCTCGGCTAAATATGGTCAGATAGACTAAGGTGTGAAGACTGGTTCAAATACATTAGTCTTATATTTAAATACTTGTGGCAGAGACTAACTATCGGGAGCGACATCCTGCTGGGCGTAGCACGAAAATCAGGATTCCTATCCAGAAATGAAATCAGAAATACCATCAGAGAGAAAAGGCAATTTAGTATGGCGAAACAAAGTCTGGGCACGCGTCCAGAAGGGTCAACGTTTGTTTCACTCTACACCTGTGTAAATATGTCCTGTATGTGGGACTCTGGGTGTCGCTTTAAACTGTGACCCCTAATCTATCCCCTCCAAGATCCGGGCGACACTTCCTAACCTTAACGCCCATGGTATGACTTTTGTATACCGGGTGTTGTTTCCTAACTAAAAACATCGTTTTGTGTGGAATTTGGTCATTTGCTTCTCTTTCACTCGCCAACACTGACTAAATCTTTAATTCAATAATGCCTTTTCTCTAAGTGAACAAAGGAGGGTCGCAAAGAGTCCCGTGATGCTATCTTTCTTTACAGTCATGATGTCATGACTCCATTCATATAAAGTCACAATAAAGAGACCGCGTTCTAACGGGGTCATAATGTCTTTCATAACGACAAGCATTTTAGTATGGATGTCGTCGTAATATATGGGCTGAATTCTTAACAGAATTGCAGTAAATCAATTTAACTTCCTATGAGTATTGCTTAGCAATGTGTGACAATTTAAAGAGAGTGACAATGAGATTATTAAAAAACTTTAAACCATTCAGGTCATTACTTTAACCTAAGATCACGTATGTCAAAAGGATCAAACAGTAAGAAGTATCGAAGTCCAAAATTAAAATTTGAGCCGCAAAAATTGATATTGGGTCCAAAACAGTTTAAGCTTTAAATATTATAAAACCAAAATTCTGTATTGAAATTTGTTCAGATTTACTAACTAGACAAGGCCCAAGAGTCGAACTTCATTTAAACATAAATTTAAGTGAGATTTAACTGGATAGATAAGAAAGATTGATTCATACTTTACTACACTTTAATGCAAAAGAACATAATAACTATTTTTGATATTAAAACTGATTAAAGGTCAATCTTTATTCCCGTGGGAGGAAATTGGTACAGTTTTCCATCAAGAGAAGGGAGGGGAAAAAAAAGCGATCGAAGTTATGGAAGAGCGAAAGTTGTCAAGTGCTGCAACATCATAGCCGAGTTAATGCACCCAGTCAGACCATTTACACACAGTATTGGGTTGTATGCCCTGGGGAACTTCTCCTTGTTTCCTACAATCCAACGATGGCAGTGTAATTATCCAATGTCAATATTGACGTACATTATAATGCGCGTTAACCCGACTACACAAAAGGATCGACTACAAAATTACAAAACGATTCAATTCGTGCTTTTGAAATTTTAATTTCGAATCTCTCACCCTTTACAGCAAACTAGAGACAAAAGTACAGATCTAAGATATGAATGTCTAACCGAAACTAATGTATACTTCTGAATATTAAATTTTCATTTTGCCAAATTATAATTTCTGTCATACTTGTTTGCTTTGTGCGTATGAGGCCTTCTTATTGTTTATGGTTAAGACAAGACATCCTTTCATATTTATGAGTTGTTGAATGCTATTAAAGCTTTTAGTTAATTTATATATTTATTACTTCATAGAATACGAGTTTTGAAATTTATCTTCTTAAATGAATGTTTAAAGTATAAACTTTAGTTCGGAGTCTATCACTTTTTCGTGACAAATTTTGTTACCTAATCCTCGTGAGAATTTTAGAGTTGCCATTGCATAGTTTCTGTATAGATCTTTTCTATCTATGCGTTAATTAAACGGAACTGATGTCTGTTTTAGAAGAAAGTGAAACCGTTTGGCATTCCTCCTTTTTTTTAAAAGGTTTTATTTCGCTTTTCTTAAGGCAACTCAAACGGCTTCATTCATGCCAAAGGTCGGCTAGAGGAGTCGAACTTTGCTTGACATGCGAGACAAATGCCTGGACATCCGAGGGACGTTTTTTATGCGATCGGACGGAGGGGGTATCATGTGACCCGCAGGCCCATCTGCCGTTTGAAGTCACGTCACACCGGACAGATTGTTACCAAGGAGACCAGGGGTCCTCACTCCCCACGTGACCGGGCACGGCCGCAGTTTCCCAAGCTCGACTTCCGGTTGACCTCTGACCTCCATGGGAGGACGATTGGAAAAAGCTCTCTCCTCTACGAAGAGGTCCGGATTGGTCCACTTTCACCCCTCGGAGGAGGGACACAGACAAAAAAAAGAAGAAATAAATAAATAATAGAAGAGGGTTCTTCGGGAAAAGCTGCCTGAAGAGTAAAAAAAAAAAAAGTACTGGCGTAATTCAGAAAAGGTCCGGTGGCTACATGGGGTACACCGAGGGGTTTTTTTGTGCTTACAACTAGACAAAAAGTTTTCAATCTTTCTCTTTCTTCAATTGGAGACAACTGTACGATTTGGAGATAAAGAAAAACAAGATTTACGGATTATAAGAATGTCGCTAACGGTCGTTTTACTCACCCCACACTTGCCGGACTAAGAATCTTTATGGAGCGTAAATTTTCCTTCATTTTTTATGAAAACCGAGCCACACCAGCGTATGGTTACCTTGAACTATAATTTTAATTCATTTAAAAATGGAGTTCCATATTCATTATTATATTTGATCATAATATTGCTGTAGCTTACGTCTATAATTCAAAAATGCATGGGAAAAAATCTAGAAATGAAGAATGCAGGAAAAAGTGAAGACAGATCTCTATCTTCATTATTACATAATGAACGCAAAGATTTCTGCTGTTATGCTGGATAAAAATCTTACGTTGCTCAAAATGGAGTCGTTCAAGATAGAGCAATTTATTTGTTTAAAAATGAAGATCCAAACTGGCCATCCGGTCTCTAAAGTTAGCTACATCACTAGAATTTGGAACTGCTCCAGAAAAACTTAAAAGGGGCTTATTTTAACATAGGATTCCTAAATAGCTCAAGATCAGAAGAGACCCACAAGTTAAAATAATGTATTTTTCTCAGTTGCATTCTTTGTAAATGTTCATTTTTAAAATTCTATATAAGAGGCAAGGCTATTGTGTTAATTCACTTCCATTTAATGTGTATAAAAAAATTAAGAAGGGGGAAGTTTTGGAGGTGGAACATTAAGAAAAAAAAAAAAAAAAAAAGGAAAAAAAAAAAAAAAAAAAAAAAAAAAAAAAAAAAAAAGGTCGGCAGTATGAAAGAAAAACGAAAGACGTGTTTTGTGTATCTTTGAAAGCAAACGTTTGTCCGTTTATTTTAATGAAAAGATTCCAAACATTCAAAACTCAAAACTGATTTCTTTCAGGCTTTGCTTCTAGTGTGCACACGGCTCAATTAAAAGTTCCTTCAAACGACGAAAAGATTTCAGGGGCGGCAATTAAGGACGTCATTAGGTAATCCACCGGCACCACTTCGTTCCCTCCTCCTCATCTTCTTCTTGCTGCGAGTTTCCGCCATTACACAAATCTGCTTTCGCCCTTCCACCACGTGAGTGAAAAATTAGTGAAATGAATTGTCGGCATTAGAGCAAAGAAGTACATGGAAACCTTCGTCGGTATTAATGGGATGTACACATCCATTCCCCAACGTCATCGCTCCTTTAATTAATGGCTTCCTATAATGTCTGGTTGCATTGGCACACAAGTAAAAGACTTCGGTGAGAAAAATCGAACTGGCGATTTATTCCGCGATAATTACTAACCTTAAATAGATATTTAAGCTATTTAAGTCATTATATAAAAGATGGAAAAGAGAATCGGGGCTAAGATTTTATATTGCAACAGGAAACCTATTGGAGTTTATAAATTTACATTCATAGAGTTCTAAAATTGAGCTTTCATTACTTTTTAATAAAGATATCGGAAGCATATGTAGAAGCATTGTCTTAAAAAGCCATCTGGACCAGCAATGCCATAGCGTAGGAGCTGAAGAAGGCTGTTGTAAAGAACATTCTAATGGTTCTAGGGCCTTAACATGCATCTCATGTAAGGATCTAGTAGAGTTACGCCATTGCAAAGTAAAAGAGGTGGTTTTGGTTGAAAGGGAATAAAGGTAAAGGAAGGGCAATGCCAAAAATAATGGGAGAGTCTCGGTTTTAAGGGTTATAACTTTAACCTCTCCCGTTATTCTTGGGAAAGGCTCGAATATAATGGAAGTAAATTATCGAAAAATGCAGCATTACTAAGGAAAGGCCGATATATAGTCTAATAATTCTAATTATAATGATATTCCATTTATATAACTTATAACCATAGCGAAATTCTATTGAAAAAATTACTGAAAACTCTTGAATTATAGATTTTTTGAAGTTATAAAATCCTCAGGCTACTTACCCACGAAGAGTACAGGTTTTTTTTTACGCTTGGCTATTTTTTTAAAGAAAAAAAATATTTTATACTTAAAAAAAAGTTACTAAATTTAAGTATACCACGTCAGATATAAAAATAAAACAGTGAATAATATGATCGAAAAAGGATTTAATTTCCAACGCAATCTTAAAAATCGTGGCTTCTTTTATCAATCATTTTATTTGCAACCCCCCGAAAAAAAAAAAGAAAAAGATGCAAATTTAACTTTGATTCCCGACAATCCAAACGTAAACGGAAAAAAAGGCAGGAGTTCCCCTCAATGTTCGATAGGAGGGACATCAATCGCCGACCCACTATATAAAAAAAAAAAAGAAAAAAGTGTCTATGTTGAACCGCTCTTCCGATCTCCCACTATATAAAAAAAAAAAAGAAAAAAGTGTCTATGTTGATGGCAGGAGGGTAGAGTGGCAGACCAAATCAATAACGAATTCCAAATTTCCTCGCCCTTCCTCTGGCTACAAAGGCTACCAACGAAGGAATGCTATCATTTTTTGTCATCTGGGCACATTACAATATTGATCTGGTGACAAATTTCCTAACAGAGTTGCAAAACATTACGCAAAACTTGTGACGTCACCAATGACCATCAAGCGGTACAAAACAGCAGGAAATGAATCTGCGTTTTGAAATAAAACTACAGTAAAATGTCCTCTATTTGTGTCATAACTTTATCCCGTTATTAACTTACTCAACGGGACGTGATATATTGCGTTAAAGGTTCCAAAACTAAAGGTCTTAGAAACTCATTCCAATGTTTCGCCATCTCTGATATGCTATTACTAGCAATAATTATTCGGTAAAAACAATAAACAATCAAGATACACCCTATATTCGAAAGTTAGAAACTCATTCCAATGTTTCGCCATCTCTGATATGCTATTACTAGCAATAATTATTCGATATAAACAATAAACAATCAAGATACACCCTATATTTGAAAGCTATCTATACAAGTTTTAATGTAATTCACGATAGAGAAACGAATAAAACTCAGAATTATCAGTAAATTTGTAATAACGAGTTACATCTCTGTGTGCAAAAATGGTCTCGATAACATATTTAAACCTTGAAAGAACAGTTGATAAAAGTGGTGAGGAAACACGAAAGAAGAGGGGGGAAAGACATTGGACGATTAAGGAAAAATTCAACGTTATTTCCTGTCCAGGGTATTGAATAACATCAAGGTTTTTCCCTACCATCGAGAGACTTACCTGTTGGGGTGAATATTCTAGTATTCAGTTTCTGATGGTTCAGTTCAGTTAAGAAAACTCTGTGCAAAGTTCCATTTATCTTTTACAAGTATACAGATATTTTAATAAATGGGAAAACGACATTATGTATTACGATTTGTGGATAATTTTACGTCCCTTCGATAAACACATGGTTGATAAAGCCTTTGCACGATTATAGCTAAGACACTTTGAACTGGATAGAGTTCACAGTCCGCAGGATTGGACAGTTCCTATCGAACATATCGTTGTACTTTATCAAAACATCCATAGGTACCTTATCAAAGCATCCATAGGTAATTTTCCCTTACTGCAATTATAATAAATAAATAATTTTGTTGATTTTAATGCTTAGTTATCGTAACTAACTTAAAATTCGTTAGGGAATCTTCGAATCAATAAACGACGTTTAAGTAATGTCACCTATTAAAATCGGAACTTCTCACTTGTGGTCAGTATTGACGAAGAAAAATTTAAGACGATGTCAGAAATAAATCAGAATTATAAAGCAAAGGGTGAATGGCTCGAGGGATAAATCCACATTTTGAAATTCAGAATAAACCAGTTTTGAAAAAAGTAGAGTATGCATAGCAAATATTTTTGGCTAAAGAGTCATCCTGACAGATGACGTGTGACTGCTACAGCACCAGCAACGGTCTGTGACACCAGAATATCTCCCAAACGATGGGTGGCCACACTTCACAGACTCCAGTCCCTTTCCGGTATTAGTCAAGGAAGAAAAGATGGAATGATAGGAGATTTTTATTTTTTTATTTTATTTTTTTTTCTTCCTAAATTCGAACAGAATAAAAATAATAGAAATATTGTTAATTTTTTTTTTCATTTTTTTTATAAATTAACAATGGTTAAATTGTGTTGTTCCCCTATCAGGACCTCTTTCTTTAGCGTTAGGTGACAGCCGGGATGAAGAGGACAATATGACCTTGTGCGGTCCACCCACGTGCAGTGATGGGATGTCAGCCGGAAAAACCTATCCTGCGTGGCAGGTCACACCATCCCGGTCACTATTGTCCTTCTAACCGAGGTCACTGGGCGGTGGTCACTCACTCCCAACCTTCCACGCTACATTAATTAAGGCCACTCAATGGTCTTCCCTTAGCGTATCAAACTACCAAACATGTCAGAGCAATGCTTCTTAGATAATTCTAGCATATGTATAGAATTTTTACTATTTCATTGTAAAGGAATGTGACATACTTTATTCGATAACGAGGAACCAAAATTTTAGTTTTTAAATAAACAAAAATACTGTTGCGAAACGGAGTGAGGTAACTTGTGGAGAAGTTACTTAGATTTTATATCAGAGAGAAAAAAAGAAAAAAAAAAGGAGAGGGAAGATAGGAACGAGAAGAAGGAAAACCGAGTAATGCATCTCTGACCACATTTTCTCTTGTGTTCCGTTCAACTACCGTATCGCCTTGAGTTTCTTTTCCTTCAATCGACCCATCAATTTATAGAAAATGACTCTTCGCAACTTCTAAAATTCCGTCTACTTCAGTTAATTCTAACTTCGTTATAATTAATATAACATGACTGAAAATTATAATTCTATCTAAAGATATCGTGTGTCATCACTTAACATTCGTATGAGAGTAGCAGGGCCTTATTTTGTACCATAGATCGAAATGTGAAAGTTCAAAGTAGCATAGGAATCTGTTTAGTATAGGAGGAGGGTAACTAAATCCTCCTATACTAAACAGATTCCACGCACGTAACAAATGAAAACTAATAAAAGTAGTAAAAAGTAGGGAGGAGGCACCCCGACACCTAAATCCCCTAATATAGGTATATATGGTAAGAACAGTACTTAAACAGAGCCAATAAATCGGGAAAGATACCGCTATACACACACAGTAGCTCTAGGTGTGAGAAAGCCACCTGCCAGAGTTTCCGGGATTGAACAAAAGGCCAAAACTGTAAGCGGACACCCCAGACGCGATTGTACAAGTGGACACAATGGCATTTAACAAGGCGTACAAAAACACGACGTAGCAAACAGATGGTAGAGGTGGACAACCGGCTAACTAACAACCAGTTGTCACTCCGTAAACATAATCGAGTGTGAATGTGTGGTCCATGAACTCGTCTAAAGCAAAGAGTTTCACTTTGTATGCTCGGCACACGTACAGGGTGATACTCTACTGTTTATCAGATGATAAATATATTCCGAGGTGAAACATCATCTAGCTTATTGTTTCTCTTCAATTTCGATTAGACAACCCTTAATATGAGCCGGCAAAGCAGGAAATCGTGAGAAAAATATATTGCAACCCGCAGAAGGTGCATCGGATGTGGAATTTATTACAAAGCAGGGGATGCCATCTTAACCGGTTTCCTTACGAGATATGGATAGTTCTACCGGAAGAAAAACAGTTTAATGTTAATAAACATTTGTATACAAGCGAGGTGTTGTACGAAAGAGTGCAGTTTGTATTATTAGGAAAGTGTTTATGATCGAGCCGGGTCCAGTCACACAAACGTGCCTTTTTGTTGTAAAACGGGAGTGTGCCTTTATGCACTGCAAGGGAGAGAGAGAGAGTGAGACAATCCGATCAAAAGTCGTACTCGGTAGCCTTCAGTGGCGTCACAATTAAAAACATGGCGACTTGGCACGTAACAATAAAGAGATATTGTCAGTTAATAATACCTTATATTGACAATCCATGAAAGCAGTCAAGCACGGACTGACGGAAGCTGCACAGCAATGAGAAGTGATTAGTTTGGTTGGATATTTCATTCATTGTGGCCCATAGACAGTTTTGGGAACGGGTTTTAAATAGAACAAGATCGCATTTGGCTAGCACGCGTGCATTCAGATGCATTTTTCTTTTTTTCTTTTTACGCAGAAAAAAGAAAAATGCATCTGAATGCATTCTGAAATGCGAAGAAGAAAGCTAAAGATGCAATAAAAAAAGGGTATGAGTATTGAGCAAGGAAACGATCATGCTTAAAACTGTTAACTAACAGAAATCATGCAAAAAAAACCATATGATAAAAACAGCAACAAGCTAATTTAAGTTAATCGAAGTACTTTTTTATGGATATCTTTATAAACGACTTAAATCCTTTAATTGGTGGGAAAATGACGGTCATGACCAGACAAAAGAAAAGTGCGATAGACAAGATACAACACGATGTAAAGAAATAATTAAATATATAAGAAGCTAGAAGAACCTGTTTGTATAAAGTGCAATCTTCTTTTATAATATGGACGTCACGGTAATTTCAAGTTTCTGATTACAATCTGATACAGTAAGTAGCTTGTTCTGATGGATTTGGGAGTAGCGAGCAGAACCTGTCTTCAAATAACGATTTGAACAGATTAAGCAAAGGATGATAGTCAAGCCAAGTTAAAGAGATAAGTTTGATACGCGTTGTGTACCTGCATGTTAGATTGCACCCCTTGTCTTTTTTTTTTTTCTTATCTCCCCGCGGCGGCATAAACAAAAAGAGAAGTAATTATGCTATTTTTTGACAAGAATTCGGATTTATAAAAATTATGACTTTGGATGAGATTTGGTTTATTCTGTTTCCATCCACAAAATCGAATGTAGTAGATAAAAATCGAGCCAAAATGGCAACAGCAGGGTTAACCATCTTAATTCAGCTGGCAAACACATTGAGGACGGTGCGTAATAACGAAGCTAATGGAACCCAAGTCATTTCTTTTAAGTTGGCATCAGCCTGACTTGATTTACAGTCGTCAGCTGGCGTCGGTTTAACTTCAGGCGCACGCGCCCTATACCCACACCGTTTTCCACATCCGCCTATACGCGAGTCCATTACGCAAAGCGCGCAGTTGTGACTTTTGGGAAAGAAATCGAGATGGAAGTAAGGGGAGTGACGTGCGTGAACATCTACCGCGGGAGAAGGGGATTTGCAAGTTTTTCCTTCTTTTTTTTTCTTTTTGTGCATTCGTCCTGCATAGTTCGCCTCTTCACACAACCCTTCTTCGGAGGAAACGTGAGGGAGCGAACTCCCCCTTCTCTCTCTCTCTCTCTCTCTCTCTAACACATACTCCATACGAACGATGGATGTTTTTCTTCTCCTTCCTTAATTTTGTTTGGTTGAAGTTTGCACAGTTCTTGCATTCGCTTCCTGCATACGATGTTAGGACGTGACCTCCAGAAAGAATTCTTTTTATCCCAAATCCTAGGAGATTTTATGCAACGAAAAAAGGATAAAATGCATTATCTACTATTGTTACACTTTACTTATGCCACAAATATTCATAAATATGCGATAATCTTGATATATATTCCTATCGTTATTCTCATTTTTCCTCTTTTTTTTCTCTCTTTTTGTTTTTCATCTGCTGCCATGTGAATATTTTGTTTTCCTGTCAAAATTTCCGTGAGTAACGTTAATTTTATTTATTGAAATAAAGAAAAGGAAGCTTGTGCAATTCATGGAAAGGATGAAAGATTTTTCAGAAAAACTCAAGGTTAATATATGAATGAGAAACGATATGTTTTTAATTTTGTAATATAGAAAAATTTCAGTTTAATCTTCGAAAGATTAAAACTGAAGATATTTCTTTTATAAAATCCTGAATATAAAAGAAAATCATTCAGACAATCGAAGTGAAACTGTAAAGTTTTCTGAGAGTAAAATATTCAAAATAAAAAAAAAAGTGCTATGGTAATTCAAGCAGAGCAGAGTCGAATCGAAGGCAGGAGTTAAACTAGGAAAGCAGGCATAAAAGCTGGAAAAATTAAAATTCAGAAGAAACAGTTACAATCTATAAGTAGAAATAAAATCAGAAAAACTACATAGACTAATTATTACACTGTTTATAAGTTTCTTCCCAACTCGTCGTCCATAATTGAACAACTTCTACCTCTAGTTTAGTTGTAAACTTCTTTAAGCAGATCGACTAGAAAATAAGTGCAGTTTCTTAACGAGACTCATTTGCTGAATGGACCGTGTTTCTGCTGACGACACGGACTCATTTCTTAAATGGACCTGGTTGCAATTAGACACTTGGGTCTGTTTTCCTTGCTTAAAATGTTTCTGTGGACACCTCTTGTTTCTTTTCCCTAAAGAAAACATCCAAGCTACAATCTGTGCACTGATCCAAGCAGGAGATCATTAAAGTAGATATTCTGCAACCAAAAGAGAAGAATAACTTTTCGGGAAAATGTTTTTTTTTTTTTTTTTTCTTTTATATACCAACTTGCAAAATTGCATTTGTGCCTTTAATTGGGTTAAATTGTACAGTAAAATTACTCTTTAATTCACGAATAAATTTTTATATACTTAGTCATTTCTAGTTTTTTTTTTTTTTTAATTTTATTTTTATTTTCTTTCTTGGATAAATCAAATTAAAACGAGTAAAGACCCGGTTGATTCGCTAATTAGCAGAAGCAAAAGTTTTGTTTGTCTTTTTTCGGTTGATACCGCTATCTGCAAAGTAAGATAGAGAGTGAGGAGTTTCAATTTAACCTCTCTTAAGAAATAATTAATAAAAATTTTCCAGTTATTATTATTGTTATTAATTTGTTTCTTGGAGGAAAATGGCTAATGGTGTCATTCTGTAATCTGGTTCAATCAGGAAAGCGTTCATATTATCTAACCCCCCATTAAAAATTCGCAAGATAAATTATGTAGATACGGTTATGAGTTTTAGTTTGTTGTCGTGTTATATGCATGTTTATGATCCGAAATCCTTAATAGCTTAGATCGTAGAGACTAAATGATCGAGGATTTCTGATCATAGTTATGGCTCTTCTAAGGATGTTAATATATTTACACGCTCGTATCTTCCACATAACTTATATTCTAGTCTATTTTTTTAGTTAAAGCAGGAATTAATCTACTGTAGATTAAATATATTGCATTCAATCATGAATTTCTGACGAAGTTATGCGGAATTTCGTACTAAAGTACACTCAGACAGTCTGAGGATTTACTGAAGGATAAATATTCGCCAATGTTTCCGGGTCCACCTTTAAAAGAAACCTTAACGGTGCGATACTCTGTCACGATACCATTTCAATCACGATATAGCGTGAATTAGACTCCACCCCACCTTGACAATTACTCATCTTGTATTGTCTATCACGCGTGAACGAGTACCACCGCATCACGTTATAAAACAGTTCTCTCTCCTAATTGGGAATTTTTTTACGGGTCAAAGGCTGCACAACTGACCCCTTCCAAAAGAGCTTTGGACATTTATATGCTTTTACCTGCATAGCTTTAACTAGCGCCTCATCGATTTACCTGTCGCGAAATCGATAAATGGTAGAAAACTGCGCTTCTTTACGTTTGTCTAGCCCTGTCATCCTTGCTCGCCATTGGTAGATGGAGGGTTAAGTCAGAAATTTATAGCTGTGAGCGAATTTGGTGGAAGATGACTACAAACGAAAATAGAAAATGCAATAGAAGTAGTACCCCGTGAAAAAAAAAGAAAGCTTTCAGTATCAAATGACGAATAGAAGGGTAGTCTTAATGCCTGTCGCGAAGGAAACTGTAAGCACCTGCTCTTGTACATTATGACATTATTTGTATAAGTCAAGCAATCAGTTCAGAGCCATTATAATAGTGAGAAGTGTCGAAATTCATCTTTTTTTTTTTTTTTCGAGAGAGATTATCCAAAAATCCTGTTGTTATAGTAGCACACCTACGTATTTAAATGATATAGGTGTTAACATGCTACCAAACTGTGTGTTCAGTAATATTTAGAGCTTATTTTAAAACTATATAAGCGTTATATTGTACAAAAAGCCTAGAATGAGAACGTGTATACTTCTAAGGCAACAAAACTACTCAATTATGTTATTATTGCAACTAATAAAATAATTTACGATCGTGTTTCTACAGCAGCAAAACTCCAAATCGTTAAAACTTTCGAATGAGAACCCACTTTCGGAAGAGTAAGCTAGTTTAAGATATTTAAGCCAGTTTGAAGTATACCACTATAACAACAATTTTTTTTATTATTCAACGTAAGGACTTCTTTAATGTGCTATTACAATAACAAAGCTATAAGATGATTAAAGAGCTTTTTCTATAATTGTATAACTAGTCCAATAAATGAGCACTTTTGCTATTGAAGCAGTCTGGGTGGATTAAAAAAGAAAACAGATTTGGGTGAGAAAAACAGAAAAAAATTAGACTGACTCATTAATTCACATACTCCAATAGACAATTATATGGTCATGTCCCGAGGACATACTCGTTTCTTTGGTCACCTCACCAGCCAGTTCACAGCTGGGCCAACAGGGTCGTATCGTGCTGTTGACCTCAGAGGGTATCGACCCCTCTGGTCATCCCACGTGATGCCCGGCGGACGTGACCTCGTCAGTGACTGAAGAGGATAGCCACCGACTACCCAATACAGGCCCCCCTTCAAGACCCGAAGGTAGGCGATCTACCCCTTCCTCACTAAGACCCTGGACCGGTTCGTATGTCCTCTCTGTCGTACCTAAGAAGGACCTCACGCTGTTAACTTGTGAAATTCAGCTAACAGGATGGATTAATAAAGAAAAGAACCAATCTGACGCTCCACTTCCTGACTGAAAAAGGGATTATCGAGAAAAATATTTTGGGCCAGTCTTTACCAAAACCACGCACCCTGATCTGGCCAACGTGTGTATATAAAACAGTGTCACAGTTTGATGACGTCACCAGTTGAATGACTTGTACTTCAAGTGCTATTTATCGCCATTAATCGTAAAAATCGAGCCAATGGCACCCAAACATTCATTTTGTTTTGAAGTGCAATGCTTGGCAAAAGAATTTTTTTTTCTTTCTTTTTAGATGAAAAACTGCACGATCTAATTGGAATGAGCGATTAGATCAGGTAGGACATCAAGCATGAAAGTGTTTAAAGGAAAAGATTGTAACACAATAAATAGCTCAGTCACAGGAGTGAAAAAACTTCAAAACAGAGGTGTCAACCATTAAGTAAGAAAAAAAAAAAAAACAGCGCTTGGAATTTAGACCACAGGAGTGAAAAAACTTCAAAACAGAGGTGTCAACCATTAAGTAAGAAAAAAAAAAAAACAGCGCTTGGAATTTAGAGACAGATCACGATAGCTTGTAGTGTCCATTAATTAATACACTTCATTAAATTCGGGTTATTTACAATTTAGAAAGAGGGGGAAAAAAGCTTTTTTTTTAAGTTAATTTTTGAATTCAAGTTTAAAAAATAGCAGAAGTTAGTAGAGTAAAAATAAAACTAAAACAGTCTAATTTTAGAAAATATAATTCCAAACACGAAAATGGGACAAGAGATGTTTAATATTGAATTTAAAAATGAAAAAAATTCAATTAAAAATATCGAAAAAGTATAATTTTTATATTAAAAATGAAGATACAAATGTAACAGAACCAGAAGTCACATGCATTGAAGAAAAGTCATTTTCTCTAGAAATAATGTTGTGGTCAAGTTTAAATTTTTTTAAAAATTTGTTTAGAAATTCTTCTATATATGTACAAAAATAATATGGCATAAAATAGTTTTAAAACATTCAAAAAAAAAAAAACTAATTTCTAATTTTTTTTTCAGTCCCAATGACGACCACTGTGTGAAAGTTGCCTCTGGGTGAAGCTAAGTAATCCTAGACCGGACAAGAAACGAAGCTTTCTCACGGAGCTGGACAATGCGAGGTTAAAAAACCTGGCAAAGGACAACTGGTGGACTCTGACCCCCCTCCCTGAGAGGCAGGTGAGAGGGAAGGCCCTAGGGGCCACCTTAGGGAGACAGGACGGAAGGTTAAAAAAAAAAACGAAGCAGCACAAGGTAGTTGACCGTCTACTATGATGGTTACATAATACTTCTTTTTTTCGACTGGGTGTTTTTCATTATGGGTCCTTAAAGCCCCATAAAGGCTCTTGTACAACTCTCCTCCATTCTATTATCTAATATGAAATTTTAACAATTTTTTTTACGTTCTGTCCAACACGCTAGTGCAAAATTCCTATATAAGCCGACCAAACATTGTATAAAAAAACTTTCTAAAATTTTTTAATTTTTTTTTTTTTAAACTTCCAAATTTTTGTTCCCATAAGGACCTAGTGAATACGATTCCGATTTAATAGAAATAGACTTCAATTAATGCTTGCAAAATTCTAGATTGAAGTAGTTATAAGTAGGTGTGTAGTAGATGATTTTAGTTTTTTATATTCAGTCAGAAATCAAGAGAAAATGAAAGAAAGAAAAAGCATTTTCCGGGCCGGATATATGTGATTTAGTTTCCTCGTCGCAAAGCCCTTCTCCTTTGCCTTACCTTCAAACAGGAAATCAGTAAAAGTAAAGCTTTATTCCTGTTTGGATGGTTCGTTTATTGTTTTGTTTAAAGTCTAAAGAGCATGTTCATGGGGTGGAGAATAAATACTACTAAAGAAATGAAGTTTAGTTACTCCTCTTTTTTTTTACTAAAATTTTAATGATTTTTTTTAAGGGAAGAAAAACTGCGCCAGGTGAGGCAAGATGACGTAATGCTGCACATAATAGAAGCGAGTGACCCTCAGGAATCTCTCTCTCTCTCTCCGGGTTCTTTAAGTGTAGTTTGAAGATGGGGACAGGGATGTGCCACGTCCTTGGACTTGGACTAGTCGGGAGACAATATTGACATATCTGGTTCTAATCCAAGCCAGATTGGTCGCCGTTTCCCTTCCTGTTGCTGAGAAAAAAAAAAAAAAAAAAAGGAACAATAAACCAGGTTTCGCTCTTAGAAAAAAAAAAAAAAAAAAAAAAGGAAAGGAAGCAGGTGTCCAAATAGGAGATTTCGACCTTTATCTTTATTGGTATTGAAGAGTAATGAGTATTAATTTTGAGTGAGGTCAGTCTGAGCAGATTTACGGGGATTAATGTCAGTATCTAGGTGTTTTTCTGGAAATTGGTATTGATCTTCTAGTTCTGTCTGAGGAAGTGACTTTCTGGGATCGTTCTTTTAATGACCTAAATTATAGTGAAGATTAATACATCTGCATTCTAACAAAACTCAATTTTCTTTATAACGTTTCGTTTTATATTAAGTTCTAAATTATTTTGTCCATATTTTTTTTTATGTTAAGCTCAACTTACCAAAACGCCATTCCCTTTTTCAGCTTCGGTTCTAAAAAGAACAATAGAAGAACCTGTCTTACCTAAAAATAGCTCTATAAACTCGATCTTTCTAATACCAATGAACTTGAGATTTTTGCCATTCTAGCAAAATAAATTTAAACTTGACATTAGGCTAGAAAATACAGTAAAAAAATAAAAACAAACTATATTCTTTTAACATAAAAAAATCAATTTGTCTTCCGCACATGATCGTGACGATGTACTGATTTCATCCTTTTTTTTTTTTTTTTAATAATTTCTATCGATTTTTATAAGCAGAAAGTTTGGAAATTTATTAAGTTTTTTTTTTTTTTTTTTAATAATATCTATCGATTTTTATAAGCAGAAAGTTTGGAAATTTATTAAGAATGACTACCATTAAGAATAAACTATTCGCAGAATGATTATCCATTATGTTTTAATCAGTTTAAGAAGACAGATTGTCGTTATGAGAAAGCCAATTATCACTTCAGAAACGATGATGATAAGCGTGTTGCAATGCGTGTAAACGTTATTCGAATCATAAAAATAAATCTAAATTTTATATTGTTAGGACGAAAATGGCAATATGTTTAAGATAACCCTTTCTGTAATCATTTTAATCAAGATAAAACAAACATAGAAAGTAAAAATGAGAGATCAAGCGTGTTAACTCCAAACTATAAACTGTCACAAAATAATTTTCATAAGATGAACATATCAAATCATAATGAAACTCTTATTATGCCATGTTTTTTTTTAGTGTAAACACTGAACTATATTTTTATCTTTTCTTCTTTCTGCAATTTGTATTTTTTTTTCATTTTTTTTTTTTTTTTTTTTTTGTAAACACTGAACTATATTTTTATCTTTTCTTCTTTCTGCAATTTGTAAACATATATTTTACATACAGCATGAGATCAAACAAGCCTATATAATGAACTAGAAATGACTTTCATGTGCAAATTAGCTCTTCTTCAGGCAAAAAAACTTGTTTATCCACTTCATAATGTCGTGACTATTATTATAACGACGAATTTATTGCTTTACAACCTCACAATTCCAATCTAATTTTATTAAAATAGATGGAAAACGTTATTATCCTTTCTCTCTTAGACGATTTTAAGATCCTTTGGCAGGACCCCAAATAGAAAAAAATAATCTCATACTAGTTGCAAACATGTTGCCCATGCAATCAATAGACCTTTGCCACAAGAAAACAATTGAAGATAGTAATATTCATTCCACAAAAAAAAAAAAAAAAAAAAGATTACTTTCTATATAGATACAATAAAGTAATAGGGCCATTATTGATAATCGTACAAGACGTAGAAAAATTAGGAATTGTTATGTCACGATAGCATAAACTATGTTAAGTTTTGTAACAGATATCGCACGCGATAAACTAGCTCACGCAACCTTTACGTGAGATTAAAAGAAAGCTTTATACATCAAATAAAACGAGGTATGAAATTAATTTTGCTCTTTTACTTTTACACCATAAATACTTAAGATATTGGTAACATAAAAATTGTCTACTATAATAAATAAATCAATGATTATGAGTTCTCTTAAAGATAATCTAATAGTGTTTCCATTTAAAATAAACGTAATACTTCGTTGTTTTTCCAAATATCCTCTACTTTCTCATGTTGTGTACAAAAATGCTTCAGAATTATCGATTCATTGTAGATGAGTCAGTGTTCCAAAACCAATTTAACTTTTATTGATAGGGTTGTAGCTTGCCCATTCTGTAAAGGTATTCGCGATTTATCCAATTATTTCGACCTAAATTATCTAAATAAACATTTCTGAAAGACATAGCTTACACGAACTCTTCTAGTCAGCGATTAAAACTATAAATAACCTCCTTGACCTCAGCTACAGTTCTGCTGCTTGAATGACCAGTTAATCGAGAAGAACGTCGTCACCAATAGCAAAAATTTTTTAATAAACAGTAAATGAAGGAAAGAGAAACATGATAAATTGCCGTCCAAACACACAAAGATGAATGTTTCTGCAACGATAATGATCGAAATGATAAAAATCTTTAATGTGCTTATCATGCAAAATGGTTCCCAGTTGTGCGAACTCCCGTGAAGTATATACTGTATATATTTGCGCAACTTCCAGCTAGGTTGATATTACCTAAAAATCGCTTGTTATCCTGCTGTATAACAATAAAGTGATCTGTATTGTTGTGTAACCTCTTGCGACAGACTTCTGCAACCTTTCCTTGCCATGTTTCGCTCTTAAGCTAACTCACTAATTTCTAAAACCATTAGTTTTTACGGTATCCATCAAGTTCGAGATCAGTAGTTTAAAATTTATTAATTTAATTGTTAAATTCCTGTCTAATATTCTTGAACAGTGTCTCGGCCGATCGTAGAAACTTATAAGAACATCGGGAATGAACTTTATTAACGTTACAGTTCCATGCTCTCCGAATTTAAGAAATATCTCCTCCTTTAAAGCGTGTACATCAAAAGAAAATTTGTTTCTAATCGGGTCCAGATTTATCTAGCGAAGATAAAAGAGATGGACTTCCTTTAGACTACTTTACTCGATCGAAACATTTTTTTTCTTAGCGATTAATACTCGATAAGTTATAGATAACTCGCGTCGTGGTGTGGAAGTGCAGACAGTTTTAAAGAGCTTTAAAAACTGTTACATCAGACCTCTCAGAAAACTTTAAAATCGACTCCTATCGGTTCAAAACACGGGTAGAACTTTAAAACTGAAGCAGCCATTAATAGTATGGTGAACCCTCAAAAAAATCCTAAAAATTCGTATTCAATGCCAATTTTTAAGTTTAGGTATCCCGCAGTTATAAGGGGAAGTCCAGAGGGTCTAATATCCATTCAGGGCCTCTCGAATGGGTTGAAGACCTCGACACGCGAATAGCATTGTATAGGTAATCAAACATAAAACGTGCTCGATTATTTATAATAGGAAAGCTATACAAGCGAGAGGGGGTGCCTCGCACCTTTCTTATAGAGCTAGATAAATTATAATCCAAATTGTCTTTTTTTCTACTATGTTAGCTGTAAAGGCTTGAAATTTATAGTCCAGTGAGCAGTTGAAGGATAGAACAGGTGTAGGAATCAAGAGCAGACCCATCAGGGCCTTTGCACGATTGATGCACAAAATAAATAATGCAGAGAACTGGTTCATATCAGTTCCTCATCCAACGGGTTGAAGTATGCGAGACAACTGCTGATTGGGTCTGCGGGACCTACATAAACAGACCCAGCGTGATTTCATTCATACGCATGAACCCTTCTGAATTATAAAGGAAAGAAGTTAAGCAAAGACTAATCAAGCCTTGGAATGTTGTCAAAATTCCGATCTTAAAATAGAAAATAAGCCACCGAGTATTAATTTATAAATTTTATTAACGTCCTTAATTTGTTTCTGGATGTTGTTTTGATATGCAAATACAACTTTTTTTTTTTTTTTTTTTTTTTTTTTTTTTTTTTTTTTTTTTTTTTTTTTTTTTTTTTTTTTTTTTTTTTTTTTTTTTTTTTTTGCTCCTCTTCATTCTATGCATACTCTTCGTAAACTCTTCAAAATATCGAATTATATTTATTATAAAAAAAAAATAAATAAACATTTCTGTTTACAGAATCGTATATTTAGATACGAGTGTCCTTAGAATAATTTAAAAGTTGATTAATGGCTTTCTTGATTGATTAATTAAGAATTTCAAAGAGTCGAAACTGTATTGCCGAATAAAGTCTAATGTGTCCTGAAATATTTTTTTTAGGACATAACAGGCCAGTTTGCATGGAAAGTCTTAATTAAAGACCGATTCGTTCTTTCCAATTTGGTAAAAGTGACCAGAAAAGCTACGAAGGGAAACGACCTGAATTAGATATGAAACAAACATTTTCTGAATGTGGAAAAAAAAAGCGGAGCAGGCTGTTTAAGTTTTTACTTCTATCGGAACAGTAGTTACTAGACATCTAATTTTTTTCTTTTTCTTTTTTTTTTTACGGTTGGTTAATTGGTAGTGATGCACTAATGAGACACGTGCATTCCTTTAGACTCGTTTTGAAACACACGGCCTTTTGATTAGGCCTTGGGCTTTCCGCATACTTTCATCAGCCTTACAGGGAATTTTGGACTTTATGACATGCACCACTAATTTACTTTTTGGACACAATACAAATTGGAAGAGAGAGGGAGAGAGAGAGAGAGACTTGACCCCTTCGGAATTGCAACTCTTCTCTGAAAACACGCACTCCATCCTTTATGTATTTCAGACATAAAGGTGGGCTTTCAGAGAAGACTTGACTCTCGAGAATTTTCAAGTAAAACTATATAACATTCATAAGATTATTCCACAATAAATGAATCACATTTTTATACATGGAAACCTTAAACAAATCTATAAACCCACTGAAAGAATAGAGAGTTTCCTGAAGGACCTCCAAAGATGACAATTTTTAAGCGCCGTATCTTTTTTTATTCTGTTTTAAAAATTAAATTAGGTATACTCGTATAAAATAGAAAACTATTTTGATAAATAATCGTAAAATAATAATAATAAAAAAAAATTCCACCGGTGCAATTATATAAAACAGATGTTCATTCATCGAATGTAGGTTCCTCCAAAACTGAATTTCCGGTAGCTCTCTCTCTCTCTCTCTCTCTCTCTCTCTCTCTCTATCTAAGAATGGAAACTCATGTTGGTAAGTAAAAAAGGAAAAAAGAAGCAAGAAAAAGATACGGTAATTCAAAACTAAGTGACTTCTTTTTTTCTTCTTTTAACGGTAGATAAATGGCTGATGTCTGTGTGTTGGTCACGCTGTTCGGAGGCTATTTCCAGTTCTGGATGTGTACAGATCCTTCTGCTACCTCTTGCTTATTTCAATAGTAAAAGCTCAGTTCTCTATAATTAAATCGTACCGTCGTTAATCACTGCAAACTCCACTAAAAATGAGCTCTTCTGAGTTCTAAACATTCCTCTGTAATAACTAATCTGCATGGGTTATGCTACCTTTTGGTTACTTCCATGCATTTGATATACTATTAATACTATTTACCAGGAGAATAACTTCATTTTTATCTTCAAAAACAGCGAAAATTAAAGCACTAATTAATAAAAAAGTTAAGTGCTTAATAGCTTTTTAGAATGCTAATTATGATATATCAGAGCAATTAATAGCCTTTCAAATCTCTATTAGCCACTATTAAGGCACACTAATTATATTTACGCATCTATAAGAAGATCATAGCTTAATGCTATCGGTGTTATTATAGGATTAAACTCTTTTATTGATACATTATTTTAATACAGGCAGTATGCAGATAAAAATTGATAAACCGACTAGACTGACATATGCTAATCCAGTCTTCCTCGTTTTTTTTTAAATGCTATTTTATTTCTCCCAACCGCGTTACACTTGAAAATTTCCCTCCCCCTTTATAAAATTAGCATCGGGGCAAAGCACAAGTCAGAGTCTAAACTAACTATACACTCGGCAGCTCTTACTTTAAAGGAGATAATCTAGTCGAGTCTAACACCCTATGAAGATGCAGACAACAGGATGTGACACAGTTTTCTGGTCCAGTCCACTCCATAGCCGTAGGGAAGTTGGCGACACTACAAACAATACAGTACAGTACTACTATAATCGAACGGCATAGTTCTTTTTTTTTTATGCAGCACCTCTCTCTAATCAGACGGTTATAGAAACCAATAATATGCAATATTACACGTTAAGAAGGTATATTACCGAGGTGTAACTAGATTTCCGATATTTAAACACTGCCACACGAACAAATCGTCACGTTTTAATATCAAAAAACGAAAAAAAAAATTATTACGACTATATTTAGTAGATAAATACAGTTCTAATTAATTTTTTCGGGTTGTAATATTAAAATAAAATTTCGCTATATTAAAAAAAAAGGTAAAGGTAGTTTTGGCTGGACAGTTGCCATGTGCGTTATCACACCTGTGTGCTACCAACGTTTGGAAACGTGCCATCGCTAGTTCATCACGTTCGTATGACGACTCAGCATGACCCCGACGCCCTATGGGTCTCCACCCCAAAATATGATCGCTGGAACATATCTTGACCTTCTATATTAACAATATATCTGAATAATGAACTCTTATTACCCTAACAGCATTCCGTATAAAACTCTGTCCAGTCGTAATGTAACCGGCTGGATGTCCTTATTACTGTACACACACGCAGCTGCACATGTCACGGAAACCACGTGATCTCAATGTTAGTATTGTTACCACAGCAGTACATGTGGTGCGATAGCACAACTTACTAAACAGTTTTGCCATCTGCGATTGATTGAATGTATTTTCTTTTTTAAAAAAAATAAAATAAAATATACAACCATGCCACAGTATCTTGCTTAATACAATTTTTGTTATTAATGTAGTATTCTTATAAATTATTAATGTTTGCCGTTCCTCCCAATATTCTTAAAAGGGAGAAAGAGCACATCAATAATTTATAAGAGAAACTGATTCGAATTTGAAGCCCTCTAAACAGTGAGTATTAGAGGGCCTTCACTGATTCAACAAGGATCTTCTGTAACAGCAGATTCATATTTTTACACTGTTACGTTACTGTTTAAGTGAAACCTATGAGTTTTCTCGTGGTTTATAGTTATGGTCCCTGTGAAAAAGGATTCATAGTGAACCTGCTATAAGAAGGAACGATATCCTCTCGTGATACGTGACAAATTTAAAGTGATGCAGCAAAATGCCTAATTGCGTGAAAAATAATATTACACGACGCAAAATTGGCCACGTCACGAATTTTTTAAAATAAAAATATGCGGTTAGGATATGAGTTATCAGGAGTAATAAAATTAAAAGGAAGAAGAAGAAGGTAAAAAGAAAGAAAAAAAAAAAAGATTTCTGTCGAGAAGTTAATAAAAGCGGTATCTTTAAAGTATTGCATTCCGTTTTATAGGAATTGCTCTACTTCTTCTCCTTAATTCAATTTTCAATACATCGAGAGTACATTATTCGTTACAGTTTTGTGTTTTCTTGTTTGCAGCAGTTGGTTATTGGTTGCGAAGATGCTATCCAACTTATTGGCAAAACGATTAAGAATTGTTACGTCTATACGATCTTTAAACGGGGGGGAGAGAAGAAGAGTAGCTAAAAACCGGATTGTGTCATAACTGTTTTATGTTTTCTTTTTTTTACGAAAGGTACATCAACCCATTAGTCACGTGTTTTTCTTTATCGTTTCCCTAATTTCGTTTCCTGAAAATTGCTTTTGTAATATTTTTATTTTTTTCCTTTTCTTGGATGATTCCTAATTTAAAAGTTAATATTCTGTTATTTTATACACTTTTTAACCATGATCGAAGATAAAATTTATGATTTAATAAATGTTCTCGGTGTTTAAAGTGTTATAAAATATTTTAATTATGATTTCGAAGCTAAATATGACAAAAATAGAGGTAAAAATGCAATTCGTAAAGTCGTAGTATATATATATATATATATATATGCAGGTAAAAATTGAGCATATACAGCTGGAGGTGACAGGTGTATGTACAGGTGTGTCTACACGTTAGCGTTTCTTTCTAAATAGTAATGACACAGTGGATGAAGTTCTCCCCCAGGGTGTATTTGGAGTGTGGGAGTAAGGGATGGACGCTTATTTATTGTGTACTGTGTAAATATGGTTGGAACCGAGGGCTAAACCCTCCCACGCATTCATTTCCATGAATGACCCCATACAAGTGTTATCTTTGGTGTTAACCTAACTTCTGGTCAGTTATAAAACAACTATTTTTAGATCGAAAGATAAAATAGCCTCTCCGAGCTGGAATTTTCTGCTAAATTAGTTCTTGGATATGTTTATTTTGTTTCTACCAACTTAAGAGGACGAAAATATTTTTAAAAATTGCGAAAAATCTGCTTTTAACAATCGGAAATTAGTAAAAAAAAAAATTGTAACTAAGGTAGATTTTTTTCAGAATTAAATGTTCTAGGTTCAAATTTTATGCTATACCTTCACTATTTTACTAGATAATATCAAAATATTACTTTTTCCCCCCTCTAAATATATCAAGAACTTAAGTTTCTATCCGAAATTACAAGGATTCTAGGTAAATTTTTAAAAAAATCTATCACACCAAATTTTTAATCAATCAGCTCCTGATGCCTGAATTTATTTAAAATTAGCATTTTTGACTACTTTAAAAAATTATTTAATATGTAAATTAGCTACATATCTCAGAAGAAAGAGAATTAAAAACAAATTAAGAAATCTCGTCCATAAACTAAATACATATTTTGCTTATGCTTCTTTTTATCGTCGTATTTTCTTCAAACACTCAAAGACAGGTAAGGAATAATATATACCTAATTTCTCGTTCCAAACAATTGAAAAGGGGGCGAGGAAAATCGTTTTTCTGCACCACATCGACACAAGATTACAGAGTTGCACGCCTGACAGAACCCGAGTCCTTATTATAAAGAAGACAAGTAGAAGGCTACATCCGTTCCTGGAGGGTGGTACAGACCCTATATGACACCTCGTTATAGAAGAAATAATTATACACTTGTTATCGATAGTATTCTGCTGAAAGATATCATCCAACTTTCTTTAGACTTTTAATACTTCTACTGGTTATGCAATTGAAAACAAACCGTGGCATAGATTTATTTCATGCCTTAATGGCATTAAAATTTGTCGTTCCGTCATATTTATTCCCATAAATTTATTCTTTTCCTCATCTGTTTATCAGCAAAAAAAAAAAAAAACAAATATGCTGCTGTTGTTATGCAAAAAAAAGTATCAGAAAAAAAAAAAAAAAACAAATATGCTGCTGTTGTTATGCAAAAAAAAAGGAAGAAAAACGATGCATTTCCTTATAAATTAAGCAAAATCCCTCTCACAGAAAATTTTTCCCTGAAAAAATTACTCGTTACACAAAAAGTTAATTTCCGAAAGAGTAAATTGGTTAAACCATTCCATCAGTTGATTAGCAATGGGGAGTGGAAGGAATATTGCATATTTAAGCATTTACATGAAAAAAAAAAAAAAAAAAAAAAAACGAATATTTTGGAAAGTATTTTACAGACAAAGCTGCCCTTGTATTAAAATATAAAATCAATAGAGAGTTTTTAACTTTTATCAGTCGATAGCAGCGGGGCCCGTAGGTGAAAGGAAAAAATAAAAAAAAGAAGATAAAGGTAACTCGCTATCAGAGGTTTCGTTGGGAGGATTATTGGAATGGAGCACATGCGTTTGTTTTTCTCACCATTTTTCCTTCGTTTGTTGTTTTATGAAGATGGACTTTGTCCGTATGGAATGAAGCTTCGCCAGTTTAGTCTTTCTGCAACAGTCGACTGTTATTTATTTACTGTAATTTTTACTTTTATAGTAAAAGTCGTTACTGTGCCAGAAATTTGGTAATCAGATCTGTTTACAAATATTTTTTTTTACAAATTTGTCATGCGGGACAGCTCGCTTCTAGAGGCTAAATAATTACTTTTTCTAGTATATGAGGGTTTTAATTACTTATTTTCTAATTATTATTATTATTATTATTATTTATTATATGCAATAATATAAATGTTAAATTTTTAACTCCAAATACGCAGATCTATTATTTGCATACTTATCTAAGTCCAAATGTATCCAAAAATCAATTTTAATTCGCACACGCAAGAAAGATTAATTTATTTGTAATTAATAATATACTTAATTAATTTAATAATTAATAAAGTCCATTTATTTTAATAACGAAATTAATTATTGAATGGTTTCCATTATGGAATTCATTGATTGAACGGTTTAATTCAGAAAAGTTATTTTTCTTCTTCTCTGTATATGTTCAGCAGGTTTTACCTGAACTGGACGTTTTTATCCTAAAAGTTATGAATCAAAAATTCGTGTCGAAATATCACCTCTACCGACCTCATAAATTTTTCAAAAAAAAAAAAATCATTTATATTTTGTTAAAGGATTGAACTTTAACATCATATGTGCACTTTCGACTAACCAGTTTGATCTTTCTCCTGAGAGGACAATGGTGCGGGTTCAAAGGTCAATCACGGACAGTACAAATTTATTACCGCATAATATATCCGGATACTAAAATTTTGTATATGTTTCCACGTAAATTTGGCTCCAGATGATTCGATTAAACTCGTAAAACCGTAATTTTGAAAGATAAATTTTGAAAGAACAGAAAAAATAAATCCCTATAAAAAGGCTTAATCTGTATAAATTAGGATGATATTAATTAATGTGATTTAATGAATAATAATTAAAGTTTACTAACATCAAAAAATAATACCCAATTTATGAAAAATTCAGGGAAAAATTATGTTTCCAATGTGTCGTTAGCTCACATGGAAAAAAAAAGTTTTAATGCAGGATGGGCAAAGAATAAACAAATACAACAAAATTTGATCCACAATGAATCATTTAAAGAAAAGGAGCACATGCCAACTTGGTTTATAAAGTCACAATGTTACCTGATGATAATATTGAGCCCAGGGTGCAGCCCTTTACCAATTGCAGAGGAAGTTGATAAAGAGTAACTTTCGGAGGTTCCTCCTGTCATCCCCAATAGAAAGATGACAAGAGGAACTTCTTTAACGTACTAAAGAAATCAGAACCGGTAGATCCAGTGGTCCCCCTTAAAGTGTGTAGTAGTACGTGGTCCCGCATCCACAACGAAGAGAAGGGCATGCGTCCAGGTGGTGACCTTGGACGAATGTACCCAAACACTTCCTGTAGTCAGTCCTGTTGCTGGGTTATTTCTCATAGAAGGCCTCTGTGTCTGGCCGGCCTTCTTCTTGAAATATCTTCGGCTGTGACTTTCCTGATGACGTCATTTAGTTTTCCCTTCACTCAAAGCGTAATTCGGGTGGGAAAGGAGATAAAAGGAAGGGATTCCCTGCAGGGTATGTCTAGCTTAACTTGTCTGGAATAGTTTATTTGTATAAAGTAAGCAAAATAATGAGATGAATCGTATTAAATTTACGCGAATTTAATCATTTATTAGGAATATTTTAAAATGTTTTTTTTTTTCTATAGAGCAATGCGAGCGAGTTAATCAATAGTAGAGTCATAACCTGTGATTTACGATATAGGATCTATTATGTTGAGTTTTTCAATCAAATTTTCTTCTTTTTAAACATTTTTTATCAAAAACCAAATTTATTTGAGTCCCTTTAATAAAAATTCTGGCATTGTAGATCAATCGATGATCTAACTTCCCTCAACTGTTAACATTATTAATCGTTAACTCTATCTTAACTCGTTAGAATGGATAACAGAGAAGACAAACTAGGAAAAAATAGAAAAATATAAAATATATATATGTGGCTTTCGAGGAAGGAGGTGAGTTAAAAAAAAATAAATAAATAAATTGGACAGGGGACAGTTAGTCCATCCGTCGCGTACGCAACCCAACCGGAGGCCCAGTCTTGTGGGGTAACCAAGGGAGGGGTTGATAAAGATCAAAGGTCACTTTGCCGTCCAGAACTGGAGGACTTTGGAGCAGAGGGAGGCCCTTTAAGGGGGAGGGAGACAAAAATCGCCAGACGGGTTGCGGGGTACCCCTAACGGTCTGCAATGCGGCCCGGTGTGAACTCCACTCGGGTCAGAGGTCAGCAGCGTTATAAAAGCCTCGTCGAGACAGTCGGGGAAAATTCGAAATTTTGTAACTGAGACGGTTCCAAACGGTTGGTGTTAACTCAATGAAAATGGTGATTTATCAAGGGTTTCTCTGTTTTCTAACATTTGCTAAGAATCCTTTTTTTTTTTTTTTTTTTTTTTTTTAAATCCGGTATAGTAAATTTTCTCACCGAGATACAAAACTGCAAAATTACATAAAATGCGAACATTTTCTAACGAAAATCACAAATGTAGAGAAGGAGCAACTCAACCCAAACAAAATACATTGAGTAAACAAGCTTAAATCGTAAAATTTATTAGTTAATTTAACGCTTCTTAACAAAATATTCAAGATAGCCTATCGGATATAACAAACCCAAAGAGTTATTTTCTCGAATTACACGCTTGTCACAAAAGAAAGATATAAAAAAAGGGGAAAAAAATTAGGTCATCTACTCTTGATAGATGAAGCGGTACTCATCCCAAAAAAAATAAAATAAAATAAAATAAAGCAAGAAAAACAATAGCCTTACTACCACAATTAATGCACTCCAATAAAGAAAAACAAAAACGAAAATATGCAAAGTAAATTACTAATTTTTCGGTAGCATTTACCGACTTGTCAAACAAGAGAGAGGAACACTGTTAACCTTAATAATAATACCAAATAGCCGATTAAGAATCCATTCAGGGTCAATTTATTAAAGAGAACGATGAATGTGCCTGTGTGTGTTTTTTTTTTTTTTTTTTTACTAGCCGTTTTTTAATAAATCCCCCTTCTGCCACCGAACATGGAGTTTGTTCAACTAACTGCTCGCCAACCATTAATCATATCGCAACAAACTCCTCCAACAAGCCGACAACACGCGTCCTTCCTCCTCCTTCTCTTCGTTTTACTTTACCCAACGAATAATAAACTTCGTAAGGAGAATACGACCCTAGCTATTAACAAAATCTCGCTTGTTGAAAAAGCCGCGCTTTTATTTCATATATATTTTAAATAAAATAAAATTTTATTATTATTTTTTTAAGAGTGGTGGAACAACTGTGCCCTTAGAGCATAATACAGTTCGTTTTGTTGATAATTTTAGTGCTGGAACTAGAGGTTCTGCATCAGCAGAGTATCCTTTATCATCTTATATAAGTATTTAATGATTGAATATTAAAATATAACGATATGGTATATAGTAACATTAAAGATTTAGGTTTAAAAATTTAAGTGAGAACTTGAGTAAATGTTATTGTTTTGCATTATAAATTTTATGATAATCATAAATAAGTAAATATTAATTATGATTATATTTCATTTATAAAGTGTGGATAAAATATATATATTTTATCCACACACTATAAATTTGATAACAGTGATTTACTGATTAAGATGTCTGGATGATTTCTCTGATAGAATAATAATTATTATTATTATTATTATTATTATACAAAAATTATGCAAAATTAAAAAATAAAATTATCTTAATTGCATTTGTATTAATTAAGATAACATTCAAGTCATGTTACATTTCTATATTCTTACATCAGATCTGCAAACTCATTGACAGTCTTAGTGTATGCATATTTTCTGTAAAACGAACTATAGTTGAAATGCTATAAACAATTCAATATATAATTTATTAAATTATTTTAATATACTCATATGTAAAAATATAACAATGAAATAAATTATATTCATCATAAAAATATTAATTTAAATTCAAATTTATTATTTATACATACACAGAATTAATTTAAAATACAGAACAAAATAAGTTTGTACTGTCAAAATATGGATAACTGAAAATTTCCATTAAAAATTTGATTCAATTCAATATGTAGCATTTGTATCACTTAACCTGCAATTTAATAATAATGGAAAGCAAATTTTTTTCCAAACAGGAGTTTATTTATTTTTTATTGAAAATAATAGAAAATTTTCCCCGTGAAACATTTTTCCAGTATAAAACAAATAATGTTCAATAACTGAATCACATTTTTAATTAAAATTGTCAATAACTCTTTTGTTTGAATAATAAATATTCAATATTTGCCTTCAATACAGTAATGTTGGTAAATTGGACAATTAATTTTTAATTAATACAAAAAATCTTTTAACAATTGTCATCCCGTTGCATATTCCTTTATTACTAATTACTAATTAATTCCTTTATTACTAATATTTATTACTAAGTTAAAGCGTCAGATTTTAAATTTTTAAATTTTGCATTATTTATTTTACGTATATTATCCCTTTTAAGTTTAATCGTTATTAGGATATCATCAAAAAATATTGCAAACGCATGTGACGATCAGATGTTTAAAGTTTAAATTATTCTTTTAACTTAATAAGATTGGATACCCCTAATCTAAAGAAAATGTAATATAAAAATTTGTTTATTTAGGAATTATCTGATTCATCGTTAAATAAAATTAAACGAATGAATGAAGTAATTAATTTACCAAAACTTCGAACAGATATTGAATCTGCAGTAAGTTTATTGATAAATGAATATCGAGTTCATTTTCTATATTAAAAATCAAAATATTGAACTAAATATTTACATTTGTTTTATTATTTAATTTATAGATGATCGTCATGTACGGTTCTCTATTGGAAAATGTTAATGTTTTGGGTTGCAAGTAAATCATAAAAAAATTATAAAAGTTAATTATTTTTGTATAACTTTATTGAAATGTATATTTATATTTATATAGTATTGGTGAGCAATTAGATTGCACTATTGAGCTACAGTTTGGAAAGAAAGTGAAAAATGAATTGATTAGAGAGATAAATAATGTTGATAATTGCAAAAGTACTACTCAAGACGAATATTGTGTCTTCCCACCAAATCTACTTGTACTGAAAGAATCTCAAAAATCAGGTCAGTGAAAATGTAAGTTTTATTTTAACAATTTACAGGTAATTGCTTAAGTCGGCTGAAAGAACTGATCATCCGGATGATTGCATGGCTAACCGTTGGATTGCTACCTGATTGGCTGAGTACAGTTTCCGATACTACAACCAGATTTTTCAGGCCCAATTTATTAAATTCCACCTTCACCTTACGGCTAATCACACAATAAACGTGATGTATATTTTCTTTTTTCTGTGTTATTTTATTATACTTCCAAAGGGAGATTACTAAGCGGCGAGAATTTCACTGCACACTACGGACCGCCAACATCCATAGTGCGATCGATTGTCAGGTAAACAAATGGATTCAATTGTGATGAGTACTGGCACAGGCTCACCCCTTTTTAACTCTATGTTAAAAAAACTACGTAAAACAATACAAAAAAGAAAAGAGCTCTTGTTTCTGTCTGAAAATTCTGAAATCGAATACAGAAATAATCTATTTTCAAAAGTTCTGGATAGCATTATGGGCTGATTAACCCATAATAAAGTTTGTTCGAATGCAGTGAAGTATTTGAATTTCTCGTAAGTTTTATTTTAACAATTTACAGGTAATTGCTTAAGTCGGCTGAAAGAACTGATCATACGGATGATTGCATGGCTAACCGTTGGATTGGTACCTGATTGGCTGAGTACAGTTCCCGATCCTACAACCAGGTTTTTCAGGCCCAATTTATTAAATTCTATCTTCACCTTACGGCTAATCACACAACAAACGTGACCAGTCTGTGATGTAAATATTCTTTTTTCTGTATTATTTTATTATACTTCCAAATGGAGATTACTAAGCGGCAAGAATTTCACTGCACACTACGGACCTCCAACATCCATAGTACGATCGATTGTCAGGTAAACAAATTGATTCAAATGTGATGAGTACTGGAACAGGCTCACCCCTTTTTAACTCTACATTAAAAAACTACGTAAAACAATACAAAAAGAAAAGAGGTTTTGTTTCTGTCTGAAAATTCTGAAATCGAATACAGAAATAATCTATTTTCAAAAATTCTGGATAGCAGTTTCTCATTCAAATACTTCACTGCATTCGAACAAAATTTATTATGGGTTAATCAGCCCATAATGTGATTTTACCCTCACTCTTCACTTCGTATCCAGCATAAAGATTCGTTAGAGTAAAATTAAGAGATAACTAATATATAACCACTTAAGGATTGTTTTCCAAATAAAATTTGAAAGTCGTTCCAAAACAACAATTTAATACTTATTCAATTCTTTTATAACATATATTATATTCCGATGATGATATATTTAAAAATTTACTTTAATTATGTTTATTGAAAAATATGATTTATGTAGTTTTCATTCTATAAAAACTGTAGGCTAAGATGTTTTAGAAAAAATCAAACCTGGTCTGCTGAATCCATCCTTCAATTCTGTGGGTAATCTGTATTGGCCAGTCTACGATATATTCTTAAATAATCAATGCCTTATATGAATGTCCATTGTGAAATTGGACAGCATAATTGAATCAAACAGCCACCGTCATAATCATATTTGCTTTTTGTTTTATTTTAATATATTTTTATTATAAAGTTCTTGTGATGATTTATACCAGATTATTTGAACCGAATTTTTAGAATTATAATTCAAAATACAAACAATATTGCATTTATGGTCAAAAAATTTAATAAAATTCTTACACTTCTTTGTGAGGTTTGTTCTCATTACTAAATACATAAATTGATTTAATTCATTTGCAATATATCCTTCAGGGTTTTTTAATAAGTTTTGTTAAAAATAAATGGTTTTCATCATAGTTGCCTATATATGGATGTAAATATGTAAACAGCATATCATGAAGAAGGATATTTTTTCTGTCCTCAAAACTTTACAAAAATAAGTATCGAAAATATCTATTTAATGAACAACTGAATTCTCTATCAATATTCTGAAAAAAATTTTACATTTCGTCATTTGAAATCTCTTAAAAAATATTAAGCATAAATTACATTTATAAAAATATTATCAATGTAATTTATGCAAATATTATCTCCATGCTAAAGTTAAATTATTTTCCTAAAGTTTAAAAATTAAAGAAATTTTATTGAATTATATGCTTTTAAAAGATTGAATACGTTTAATAAAATCTGTTCTTGAATATTTAAAATAGCCATTTAAATATGAAATCTTAAATTTTTATACTTTTTGAAAAGCACAGTCACCTTTAATATATTCTGTAGTCAGTATTAAATTTTTAAATTATAAAGTCATGTATAATTATTATAAAAAATGAGAAATTAAGAGCCGAACGATTTCTGAGGAAAAAAATTTTTGTTTTTAAATTTTCTAATTTGTTCTCTCTTATTTTTCGGCATCTCTGCCCGATCAATCCTTTTATCTGAAGTCGTATTCCATAAAATTGCAGTTTGTCTTTTTAATTTAAAATTTGATAAAATAAGTAATATTTTCAAAATGAAATTTCAGAAACATTTTTTCATGAATTTCATACTATATAAAATAAATAAATTGTTTTAGCATCCAAATTGTTGAAGTATCAATAATTGAGATAAAATCTAATTTCAAATATTCACCTGCGAATTGCAGAATACTTTCAAAGATAATTAGCACAAATTCATTCGCTATTTCATTCTTTTATATAATATAAAAATTAAAACAAATAGTTAATAAATTATTTTGTATTTAAATGATTATGAATTTAATTACAGAGTATATCCGTCGAAATTATTATAACAAAACACTATTTTAAATGTTTATTTCCTCTGTTCAACATTAATAGTTTTTATTATTTTGACAGCAATCTTTACGGAGACGAATCAGTGTAACTATACCGTTGTAGATAAATTTTGTCCAAATTTTACAAATTGCATAAAGGATGATGTAGGCTATAGCTGCAAATGCAAACATGGTTATCGAACAGTTTCTTCAAAACCACTTTCAGGAAATCAAGCATATACGAAAGATATCTGTGAAGGTAAAAGAATTCTTTTATAACTTTCTTTTATATAATTTGTATAAAGTTTGGAAAAAGTAAACTGTTAATATATTTTAAAAACGAAGCAGAATTATTACATTATATCACCTTGAATAAAACTTATATTGCACAAATAATTTGAAGAAATATATTCTTTAGAAGTAATTTAATAGTTTTAAAAGCGAATAACTCTTTAAACATTATAGTAAAACAATTTATTTAAATGAACCAGTTTTTATTACTATATTACAATAAAGTGTTATTAAAAAGTACTGTTGAATCGTTTCAATAATATTTAACAAAATTTAATTAACTATGTTTGTAATTAGAAATTTTCTTGTACACCATAGAACCTGGATAAAGTTTCTATACTAGCGGGAACCAAGAATCAGTAACTGACTGGAGAAAATTGAATATTATTCTGTAGGATTAAGAGATGGAACATATAACAATTTTCATTAGATTCTATGTCATTATTGAAAATGTTTAAAATTATATCTTTTATAAAGGTCTAACACAAGTCTTTCTTGGTGTTGGGATTTTTTTTTCCGTCAGTGTATTTAAAAATTTACTTTAACTATGTTTATTGAAAAATATGATTTATGTAGTTTTCATTCTATAAAAACTATAGGCTAAGATGTTTTAGAAAAGATCAAACCTCGGTTTGCTGAATCCATCCATTAATTCTGTGGGTAATCTATATTGGCCAGTCTACGATATATTCTTAAATAATCAATGCTTTATATGAATGTCCATTGTGAATTGGACAGCATAACTGAATCAAGCAGTCATTGTCATAATCATATTTGCTTTCTGTGTATTTTAATATATTTTTATTATAAAGTTCTTGTGATGATTTATACGATATTTTTTTAACCGAATTTTTAGAATTATAATTCAAAATGCAAACAGTATTATATTTATGGTCAAAAAATTTAATAAAATTCCTTCATTTCTTTGTGAGATTTGTTCTCATTACGAAATATATAAATGATTTAATTACTTTGCAATATATCCTTTGGTTTTTTAATAGGTTTTAATTAAATATAAATGATTTCCATCATAGCTGCCTATATATGGATGTAAATATGTAAACAGCATATCATGAAGAAGGCTATTTCTTCTGTCCTCAAAACTTTACAAAAATAAGAATCGAAAATATCTATTTAATGAACAGCTGAATTTTATATCGATATTCTGAAAAAATTTTACATTTAATCATTTGAAATCTCAAAAAATATTAAGCATAAATTGCATTTATAAAAATATTATCAATGCAATTTATGCAAATATTATCTCCATGCTAAAGTTAAAATATTTTTTCTAAAGTTTAAAAATTAAAGAAATTCTATTGAATTATATGCTTTTAAAAGATTGAATACGTTTAACAAAATCTGTACTTGAGTATTTAAGATGGCCATTTAAAAATGAAATCTTAAATTTTTATACTTTTTTGAAAAGCGCGGTCACTTTTAATATATTCTGTAGCCATTATTAAATTTTTAAATGATAAATTCATGTATAATTATCATAAAAAATAAGAAATTAAGAGCCGAACGATTTCTGTGAGGAAAAACGTTTTTGTTTTTAAATTTTCTAATTGGTTCTCTCTTATTTATCGGTATCTCTGCCCGATCAATCAAGTTATCTGAAATCGTATTCCATAATTTCAATTTGTCTTTTTAATTTAAAATTTTATAAAATAGGTAATATTTTCAAAGTGAAATTTCAGAAAATTTTGTATACAGCTTGGGCATGCTATTTGCAAAATTAGTTCAGAAGTAAACGCAGCCTGTGTGTCGCGCCGAATTTAAAATTTGATTTCGATTGAATATTTACCAAATATTGATTCGTAGTAAATAAAGGAATAAAATCCCAATTATAAACATTTTCAATACGCTAGGCAATAATAATAATAATTTCTTCAAAACTAAGTCCTTTATTTCAGCAAAAAAATTATTTCTTGAAATTATGTACAGATTAAAACTGCCAAAGAACAGTACAATATTGTATTAGCTTTTAAAATCATTTTGAAATTCTGTACTATAAATATATTCTATATTTTAAAGAGTATTTTTTATTGTGTTAATTAATTTAAGCATTTCAATACAGTATTTATTTAGATTCGATTAGCTAAATAAATTTAACAATTAAAACAAAATAGCAAATATTATTCAATAAATATAACACCTTATAGAAAATAAGATACACAATAACGTAAACTGCTGTAAATTGAACATATTGTTTACAAACATTAAATCGTTGAACAGTAGATTGTATTATATATAATATAAATAATAATGTATATAAGTTGGTTTCAATATGTTTTATTTTATTATGAATGAAAAAGAGTTTTCTACGATTTATTATGTTAGAGTATTTATATTATAAAAGCTCAATAATATTTTATTATTTTGTATATAAATATAAAATACAATAATAAATAAAATATTCTAGAGCTTTTATAATAAAAATCGCAGAAGCCCGTTTCATTTATAATAAAGGTAAAAAGTATTGGAACCGACGTTTTTTGAGACTAATTTAGTGAAAAGTTTGAACATGTTTAAAGAGCACACACGTGAATTAGCGTGCCACCAGTTGTGTACGGTACTGTGTAGTAGCATCAGAAGTTTACTTTGATGACGGCGGTAAAGCTAAATTTAAACAAATTTTAAATGAAAATCGATTTTTTTTTATGTAAATATAGAATTTTTCGAGGAAGTTCAACCCGCTGGTCCTGTATACACACAAACACGACATGTTCTTCGAACATATTCTTCTCTTTCTGTAAAATAAATTAATAAAAGGATTAAGAAAATATATTAATTCTCTTAAAAAATTTAACGATTAATTTTAAGCTTCTTTTTTTTTTTTCGTAATGATATCATTATTTAAATTCTTAAAGTACTGTATATCCTGCTTAAATAGGATTTAGAAAATTATTCTCATTGAATTCTTTAAAAAAAGGAAGAAAACTTTAAAATAATTATTTTATATTAAACTTTTTCCATTTATCTGTTCCGAAAAATATTCTCAGGTAATTAGTTAACATTTTTAATAATTTATACTTCTGCTCGTCCTATCGTGAAGACGAAACGGGTTGTTTACAACAACCTACATCTGCGCATGCGATTATATATAAACCTGATTGGAGTATAAAAACAGTGTAGTAGTCCGTTGCCTAGCCTAGCTCGTAGCGTGACGTTATTTTCCTTAACTTCTTGGTATACATAAGCCACTTCCAGACGTGGAAAATCATATCTTAAACACGTGATTCAGGTAAATTATTTGACATTTTTCAATGTTGTTAAATTTTTCGTTATTAAATATGTATCATTAAATATTGGAAATATAAACAAATTGTACAAAAAAACCTCGCTATAATATTTTCTGTCGTGCGCTAGTTCCGTGTGTATTCTTGTTTTGCATGTTTCGCCTATTCCGATTCTGAGTACTTGCGTTTCACAACAATTGGGAAGTTACAGCGAAATTGACTGCAGGAAACATCTAGATATATCAAATTGATTTCTGTTTTTGAATATCGATAACGTTACAAGAGGGAAGTGAATGAAAATTATTTCATTTTAAATTGCAAAAGTTGTGTGTGTGCATAATGGTTTAAGATAGGAAAATGCATGGTTGAATAAATATAAAATTAAGCTTTAGAATCGAAAATTTATTATCTTTTTTTTTAACTATGAAGTAATAAAATACCATTACTATTGGAAGTTGTTTATAATCATATTTTCTTATCTCTCTTGTATGAGATAATTGTTATCGCTTTTATATAATAAGTAGAATTATCGCATATTTTAACAATAATTTTTTCTATTATATGAAGTTAAAAATTAATCTGTTTTTATAATTTTAATCATATGATGATAAACTTTACTCATCCTAATAAATTTTTATCGCGTTTCATCTTTTTTTAAATCGCTTTAAATTAAAGCGTATTTATTTATAGAATTATTTTGAAGACAAATTCTTATTTAATATTTAAAATATACTACTTATACATCTAATTTATAGAAAAATTTTAACAAAAACAACTTATAATACGGTTATTTGTTGAAGGATGTGAACAAGATCTCGATGAACTTAGTTAAGGAACTCGAACTCGACTTGTCAGTTTTTATTCGATGTATTTGCTTCACCCTTTCGGGAATCTGGAACTAGACTGTGCAGTATAAAACTACTGTAAAAAGCCGAAAGACTTCGGACTTTAAACTGTCATTGAACTGATATAATTGATTCGTTTTGCATCTAAACTTGTTTAATATTAAATATCTTCATGTACATCATCTATAAAAGCGACTATATAAAAGTTTATTAATTGCGCTAATAATTGAAAAAAATACTTCCGAAAATAACTGCTATTTGTTCGAATTTTTTTAGAAATAAGCGGAATAGTTTTCATTTATAAATCCATGGAATAAATAATAATCAAAGTTTTATTACCTCGTAAAAACATAAACCGTATAAAAATTGGTAAATCTAGTAGCGCACTTGTTTTTCTAATCATTTATTAATTTCTAATTAATTATGTATAGGCTATGTATAGTACAGTTGAACGAAAGGTTTAGTTGAAAAGTATATGTATATTACAGTATATGCTTATTTATAGTTTTAGATTTTAACCTTTTTGAAATAAAAGTGATTTAAAACAACAACGTGTAGAATATAAAACAAAACAGAAAGTAACATTAACTGGAATATGACATAAATAAATTATTCATCTATTGTATAGTATACTATATAGAGTTTTTAATGATTTAATGAATCTTAAAATTTTTGAAGGCTAAAAAACTGGATGTTACAGATCATCTAGAGGACTTTTTAATTTAATCTACAATCATCAAATTATACTTAATTTCTTGGAATTAAATTCTAATGAAAAGATAGTTCGAAGTAATTAGAACTTGTTTATAATAAATTCGTATTGATTGAATTACATTATAAAGTATTTAAATACAATCTGAGTAAAAATAGTATTTAGTTTTGATTAAATGATTTTCCTGTGTTGTGTTTCGAATAGGTATTTATTTAAATTATTAAATTAGCATATTAAAAATTGATAAGAAAGGTTATTAGAATGGCGATCAAACCAGTGACCTCTACAACAGGCTGGATGAGATACCAGTTGGTAGCTTGCCATTTTTATTGGGTGGAGGTCATGGGTTCGATTCCCGTTTTTTAGAAGGCAGCAGCAGACGTCTAGAGTTGTACTTTAATAAACTCTAGACAATAATTAGTATCTTAACTAATTACAGTATATCTGATATTTAAAAGTATTTACTTATTTTTTTAAGAATGACGTACGAATTTACTTATGAATTTTTAAGTTGTGTGAAAATCGTTAATATTAATTTGTCATATATTATATTGTCGCGTGAATAATTAGTTTGAATGTAAATTTATTTTATATAAATGAATGCTGATTAAGTTTCGTTTTCATTAGTTGGCCGGGTGATATCCTTCCGGCATCCCTTCAGGAGGATCCGGATCAGTTTCCGTTGATCACTTATGTAATAATAAAAAAAGGCCTCTTGGAAAAATGCTTTATGTCGATCCTTCCTGAATATTCATAATCTCGCGTCGATTCATGAATAGAATTAATTTGGAGGAACTTTCGGGGGTATTCCATTTCATTTGAGTTAAAACTCAATTTTGTGTTTAACTTCCTCTGCAAATTCCGAATTTCCTCACAAAGCACTTCCAATATGTTTGTAACCAAAATATAATATAGGTATACATTATGCATTTAAAAAAAATAATTTTTACTATAAGAGAAACTAATAATATCTATGGAGTATTACTTAGAAACGGTTTCGTAATCGGATAATTTGCATTTCATCTGATATTTTCTGCATTTATGTGATATTCTACTCATCCATATCGAGTTTTATTTTAGTGTATCGATGCCGAATCTAATCAATATAACACAAATCACTATCGGTTTACATAGGATGTAGAGGCGTCAAATGAATTTTACTTCGTTATTTTATTCTATCAGCAGTTCGAGTAAGGCATTAAAATTCGACTGATGAAGCTGACTAGAGTAGTAGAACAGGTATAAACGTCCCCCGTAACATTCTTGTCATTATCTGGATTTGCAGCTTATTCTGTAAATTAATATCAGAGAAAATAATATTTGGATCCTTTCCAGTATCTTGTTTTTGTTAAATGTGTTTCCGGAATCATCGTGCCCTACTTTTATGATTTATAACTTTAAATGGGACTTTTGAAAGGTTTAACTCCGAATGAATGTTGATCGATTCTGTACTCATTAATGTTGTTACCGAGTCAATTACTTGATAAATGAAATCTGTTCATGTAAAAGTATTACACAATTTTTACAATTGGACTTGAATATTATATTTCGTAGTATTTGCTATCCCTCATGATGCACACAAGCAGGGCGTCAATAGCTATTTCTTAGAAATTCTTGGCGGACGTATGCTAATGCAGTGAGGTCTTTATCAACAAGCTAAACACGTTACTTGGCCTCTTCGCGGTTATCTGGTGTTGCTGTTGTCCAAGGTCAACATCAAAACTACTCTGTGCCACATATAGATTATGAAACAAAAGATCGGAATATTATTATGATTATTGTAAACCAATTTTAATTTCCCGAATTCGGTTTCGCATTTAATAATGATAAAAATTGTTTAGACGTTTTAATCAATAAAATCGAAGAATTGATTTTATCACATGTTTCCTTTATATTATTTAATTAAATATGATCCGGATAAATATAAAATTAGATTTTTTTTATTTATTTTTGTTCCAGAAACATTAAATTTTTATTATGATAAAAAAGACAATGAAAATTAACACTATTTATTAAGTAGTGTATTTCCATTATATCTTTTGACCTCTTCAAATTTTATTATCATTGTCCTCTTCATTTCTTATCGTAATCTTTAAGTAAAAGCAATAATTTTGAATTTACTTTCAAATTAATTTTATTTTATAAGCAAATCAAAATTTAGTCGAACTCTATTACTACCACGTTCCAATTTAATTGCTGAAGTAAAAACCAGTTTGGATTTTTTTAAAGGCCATCTCATTTATAAGCAGCGACTTGAGTCTTATTTACTCCTTTCTCACGTTTAGAAAATTAGTTATCTCGACATTCCTTTTTTTTCAAGTTCAAAGTTGAGGCGGGTTTTTATGTCGCTCTTTTGTGCAAATTGCATTATAGGAATTTGAGAATTTGATTCAAATGTACTTTGATCTATTTTCAAATTAAAACCTAAACCGTGAATAAATAGGTTAGATGAAGGTAACCAAATAATTGTTCGAAATCGTTTGAAACAAGTTGAAGATTTTTCAAAATGCATACCTGTAATATGCGTTAAATTTCTTGAAAGTAGGTCGTTGATAATAAACCTGAACGGCTTATTAAGTATCTAAAATACCTGTTCAATAATTTAACAAGGACATTATACTGTGCTTCATAATAATTATTTTTGATTTTTACCGTTAGATCATTCCACAATTGCCAATAAATAAAAATAAAAAAATGAATCATAAAATTTGATAGTTAATGCTGATAATATACTATATATCTTTAAAAATCTTTATAAACTTGTTTCATAAAATTATTATTGAAGATTATATTAACTGTATAAGTTTTTGTTGAAAAATAGAAGAATTTATTACAGATTAAAATATTCGATTAAATATTCAGTTTATTATTAAATTCACTGTAACAGTTGTCAATATAGAAGAGCATCATAAAATATACGTGATTTAGAGCCAAAATATGAAAGATTATTCTGAAAGAAAATATCAGAATCAGGAAATTACAGAAACCCCTAATGAACATGCAATTTTCAAACATATCCTGTTAATTTCGTTTAAAGCCAAACATGTAAACAAATACTATAATGACATCCTAATGTGTGGGTTTGTTTATATAGATAACTCAGTTTTGGCTAAATACTTCATTGACTTCAAGAATTTCTATGAAAGTAGATATGAAAATAAGCGTAGAAGAGATAATAACAAGGAAAGTTAAAACCAACTCCATTTAAAGCTTAATATGATTTTAAAATATCGCATTGTCTAAAAATTGCGATATTTAAAGCATTCGTTTAACATGACTAATATAGAATAATATACAAAATATTCTGTTATAAAAAAAGGTAATTTATTATGAAAATATAAATTCTTTAAACTGTGGAAAATTATTTTGCATTTAACTGCTTATTTTATGAACTTATTGATAACTGTTCAAAAATTTTAAAAAATGCATGCATTACACCAGGAATGTTCAACCTTTTTGCTTCCTCGGGCCACATTTGAAGAAAAAAAAAAATTGTCTCGGGCCGCACATAAAATATACTAATTCTAATGATAGTTGCTAAGCAAAAGAGTTAATAAATAATGTATAATATATGATATCCATCATGACAAATAAGAAAAATATCATAGCATAATAATCTTAAGACTTCTTTTCGTTCAGAAATTTTTTGAAATCATTAAGCAAGTCAAGAATTTTTAATTACTTAAATAAGAAATATTTTATAAAATGAAAGTAGTAAATATAGATAGGTATTTAAATAATAAAAATTTCATTAATTTCATTAAGTACATAAAAATCTAAATGTTTTAAGAAAGTTTACGATTTTATATTGGGCCGCATTCATTACAGCGTAGGGCCGCGGGTTGGACAGCTCTGCATTACGCGAAATTTTTTTTTATATTTAATAAGTGAATGTTGTTTAATAAATTACAAAAAGAATGCTGAATTGAATTCTTTAATTCGATTTATAAAATTGAATAATATATGTTTTACTTTCACTTTTTTTATAATACTGTAATTTGCAAATATAATTTTGTGACTAATCATAGAAAAATTTATTTTTGTTTTGTATTGTTCAGCATTATACTAAAAATATCAATATAATAAATAATAATATAATTTGAAATTTAAAAATTATATTAAAAAGTTATTGCAATTTGTATTTTTATATTCATTTATTTACCTAGAAAATATATAATTTTTTTTATCTTATCGCTCTTAAAATAATATCAAATATTTGTTACGATATACCAATGCAGTTTAATATAATATGCTACTGAACCAAAATAATGGCAAGTAAAATATATTTAAATTTAATAAATAAATGCGAAAATAAGAAATGGATTTCAAATTATATATTTTATCTTTGTACAGTTTTAAGCATAGCAAACAACATAATCAATGAAATCTTAGAATCAAAATTATTAATCAATTTAAGAAAAGCTTTACTTATAATTTGGCATAATGCTTTATAAATATATAGAATATTAGCTAAATATAGAAAGTTATCCTAATGATACATTTATTACCTTAAAATACATAATAATTAAACTATTTAGTGCAAGAGAATTTATTCCATTGTTTAAAGTTCGAAGTTAAAATGATATTTCTAAATTGACGCACATGTACCTTCTGATAAGTGATTATCTATTCAAAAATGTCTAATATATGCAAAAAAAAAAGTTATTTATAGTTCTGAGAAATTGATGCTGCTATTATCATCATCGTTTTTTTAAATCATCAACCAAGTAGCTACTTGCAAATTGTTGCAAATATCTAATTTTTCAGTACTGTATTGGCATATTTTTTACACTATTCTTTGTTTTTTACACTATGTAATAATTTATTTTCTAGATTTAAACGATTTCTATAAAAATTATTCTCTAAAGATAGTATCTGATATATATCATTAATTGAATATGCTCTTTGTTTTAATCCTATTATGTCAATGTTTTGAGAGAAGCATTTTGCATATTAAATTTAATCGAAATTAGTTGAGCCTGCGATCCGTAGAAGCGTACACTTTTGTGGAGGTTCTACTCTGCCATTTTGATCCTACGAGATTGAAATTTTTAGAGGACTTAAATAATACAAGAAACACGCATTCTAAATTTGATCGAGAGCAGTTGAATGATAAAATATGTGAAGGTGTTTGCGGAAAAAGAACCTCATCAAAATAAATTTATTTTGAATTATCCAAATGTGATTGAAAATAGTTAAATGATGCGACCTGTAGACATGACTTAGGGTGAGATGGAAAAATGACGACAGTTCCCCCTATTGTTAAAATTCACTAATTCTTTTATTAATTGGATTTAAAGCTTCAAATTTTGATGCCCTGTTTAATACTTTTCTCAAATATAAATTTCAGGTTAAATTAATATATTTAACCTAGAAAGAAAGTAACGGCGAGTTGAATTTCAGTTGTAATGTTTCTTGAAATAGGAGAGTTGATGATTACTGTACTTGACATAAATTCTTTGCATTTGATTTCTTGTTTTGTAAAAATTGTTTATGTCTTTATTTACTTTTTTGGTTAAAAGAAAAAGTAAGTGAAAATAATCAATATGCATTTTATATTTAAAAAAATTGATCCTATATTTGCTATTGATATAGTATAGATCTAGACTTCAGAGAATTGCTCTACTGTACTTGATATAGGAAAGAGCTGTTATCCAAGAACATAAGCTTGGAAAATCTGTTGCAAATTCAGTTATCTTGAATCTGTTAACTTCCTGTTTTAATTCTGCAAAATCCATATATCATATATCATTATCTTATATAGTTTAAACAAATGTTACATTAAATAAATCAACTTTCTATATTAAGTATGTACTTTAATTAATTCTATTATCAGTTGGGAAAATACTAAAAAAAATTTTTTTTAATAAACTTCAATAAGAAATCAAATTTCCTTATTCTTAATCATGCAGTTTCACTTTCAGTTTGTTCTTTAATTTTCTACTTTGTCAAATCGTTGTCAGTTAAATGATACCAAATCTTCAAAATATAAATGAATATATTATATAATTAAATGTGAAACTTAAATATTTTCTCATTTACATAGAGTACTTTATTTTACATGTGGATAACTTTTACATTTAATAGTTCACTGATACCATTCCCGATTTCTAATTATTAATTATGCTTATTTTATAATAGTTTTTTATTGCATAAATATCTGCAAGTTTCTTATTTTGGAATAAGTAGCAATTGAGTTTAGAATAATTGGAAAGCAATAAAATTTCAATGACACAATAGCAATTTGAGTTGAAATTATGACCAATTTCGGAAGTTTTATTGTCTTTAAGATTTTTTTTTCTTGAAGTTTTTTCGAAATTGATATAAATATAATTTTATTTATTAGTAAGCCGTATCTTAGTTTATTACATAATTTGAAAATAAAATTACATTTAAAAACACTATTTCGATTTAATAATTTCGAATTAAAAGTAGGATAAGTAGGTTTTAATTTTTTTTTTACTTAAGTATTTTGATACATTTCGGCAAGTGATCATTTAATATAATAGAATCATGATTTTGAAACAAAATTTAAGCATTATTATTATTAATTATTTAATATACACAGTATATATAATTTCTATCATTTTTTTCTGTTAGTAATGATAAGTTTACGCACCAGAAATCCGCACTCATAAAATCGGCATCTGCTCCGTCATAATTGGTCAATAAAGTCACGTGATTAACTGTAAAAAGTTGTGACGTCACATGATCTAAATAGCAAATTCTTCCCATTTTTTGGACATCTGGTGAGTGAACTTGACTTATATTTTTATTAATCTGTCTTATTTTTTTAATTATTAATTAACATTTTTTTGCTTTAAAAGAGATTAGTTATTTTAAATATTGCATGTTTTCTCTTTATCGAAAATTATACGAAAATAATGGAAAAGGTAAACTTGTTCCGGATATTCGAAGGTCAAGACGTTAACGACATGGATCGTAGGAAACGAAAATGTCCTTGCTAGTATAATATGCTATTTTATATGTCAACCTATTGTGGCTCGGGTAAAAGGGGCAGGTGGCAAACGCGAAGTTAAAACTCGCGTGCTTGTTTTTAACATTACGTGTGTTACATATAAATACGACTAATGTAATTAAGCTAAATTATAATTTAAATTGAACGTTCTGACAATTTATTGACATTATTCCAATTTAGAACAAGAATATCAAGCCCTCCGGATTTCACAGTAATGTCAAACATAAACTTTAAAATTTTTTATCTTATTTTTAATTATCGATATACAACTTTGTAAGTGAAAATTGCCTCACGAAAATTTTGAAGAAAAAAATTGCACGCATTCGAAGCCGTATCGCAATCGCGACCCGAACATAATTACTTACAGTCCTTTTCGACTTAAATGCCGCATACTAATAGCTTGCAGGCGCGTTTAATACAAAATAAAAGACAACAATTGATGTAATTATATAAATAACTATTATAAAACATTCATTCATGAGAAAGAATCGAATCTTCGGAAGGATTCGCATTATTATAATTATGATGTTTTAGCTAAGTAACGAGACAGGAGTCTTTAAATTGCAAATAGTATTATGTATACTACTAGCAATTGGGGCGGCTGTTATAAAAATAACACACATTTCAATTTTGAATTTAAAGATTTATACATATTTTTTTTTATTAGTTAATCTTTAATTCAAAAGTTAATGAACATATAAAATATAGGAAATTTTTAAATATAAAATCCTCGTTTATTTGTATAGTTACAGTATTTGTAATATTTTTTTAATGCTGGGTGTCTTGTCATTAAATCTGCAATATAAATGTAAATTTATATTTTTCGAATATATATATATATTTTATTTCAGTTTACATGGTAACAGTCAAAACATAAAACAATGCAAAATTTTGATGATAACTGTTATAATGAAAATTAATATCTGCAATAAAAGTATACTGGTATACACTAATTACAATTGATTGAAAGCAAATATATCTATTGCAGTTATCAAAATTTTACGGATATTATTATTAAAATTTTATTTAAATATATATTCTGTAATAATAATTGATTGTCATTAATGCTGTATTTCCTTAATCATATTTGAGATACAGAATTCGATAAAATTTTATATAAAAGATGTAGATTGTATATTTTTTTAATTTGGTATGGGAGTCGCAACTGAATTCCAACCACGTGAAAATCGATTGTAGTTGTGAAATATTTTTTGTTTTCTTGTGATTGATATCCAAAATAATTTTTAAAATTTAAGTAACACTGCCGTACTTTAACAAGGATCTAATTGTATTAGGTTTCTATATTCAAGTTGAAGTCATTGTTATAATTAATTGTCATTTTCTTTGATAGCATAATTTCACTATAAAATATGCTGTTGAATTATTATTATTTACGATCATTGTTTTATACATTTTTATTCTTCCGTTTTTCAAACATATTTAATATTGTTCTATATCCAATAGATCGGACGAATTTTTGTCATAATGGGAGAATTACATTTTATGACTTTTGATTTTTAAAATATGTAAATCTGTTAATTAAACAAAGAAATTACTGTTAAATTAATTTGAAAATTGATGTTTTGTAGTTTGAACGAAGCCAATCACATCAAAATCTTTTAATCCATTCATTAAATTAATGATTAAATCAGCCAATAAATTGTCGAAGGTTATATTGGTTTTTATGCTGTTTTTTTAAATATGGTAATTTGAAACACTGTTCAAATAAATGACGTATCGACTATTTTTAGTCGCATATTTCGCCATTTATTCGATTGCATTGTATTTAATCGATTATTTTTCATAGAGATATTTATAAATATAAATAGTCATTACACGATTATTTTATTACAAATGCATTATTTTATAAGTGCGCCGTCTATTAAAGAAGTTTTGTTTTAGTAAATGGGAAAAATTATTATATGAAATTATTCAAACTCGTGTTAAAAATCTTGAAAAAAACGCTATTTTTTTAATACTGTACCTTTATGATCAGATTCCATCATTATTTAAGTCCTATTTATTTTTCCAAAATATTCTTAAAAAAAAGAAACTAATTAGCAATAATAGAATGCCATTATAACTCTAATGATTTTAAAAGTAATTTTTATTTAATGGTAATCGAAATGTAGCGTGGAAGCAATCATTAACTGTAAACGAAAGTGGAAAAACGTAACTAGTAAGTTCTGAACGTCAGTTATATAAAAAACAAGATAATTGCATAGTTAATATATACGTAAAGAGTAATATACTGTAGTAACAAGTAAGAGTTAACTTGCTTTATTTCATACAGTACTTGTTTTGACTGCTAAAAACATTTTTGTAAGATAGGATATCAAATAATATCAAATATTTTCGTCAATAGATATTATACTAAAACGAAATTAGATAAAACGTCGACAAATTTGTCTGTCTTTCCCTGAATCAAGATTTTTCTTTGTAATAAGATTAATAGATTCTATAAATATTATTTAATATCTTTCAGCTGACGACTTATAGGCTAAGTCGAAAAATCTCTGTTGTTGAGTCTATTGAGAATAGTTTTTCGAAGAATTATAAGACGTGACTTCATATTACGTAAATCGTATATCATATTGAACTTTGATTTGTTTTTAATCGAAAAGATTGTCAGTTTTTTATTTTTGGTAATTTCATTTATTATTAGTCAAATGATGCTTAAATTATTTTTCATTTGAATATTCGTCATTTTGCAGCCAAGACATTAATATACAGTATCAATGATATTGATTATCAAAGTAATCAATATCATTACTTTGATATTGATATTAAATTTTTCTTCATATGTTGAAGGACTTTTTCTTTTGAATAATTCAAGATTGACTGAGTAATAATATTGGATGAAGTATAGATTTTTCTCTTGGGAGAGTCTGCTATTCAATCTCTTAAAAGATCTTCCAGAAAAATTAGGTATTTATTCATGCTTTCAATTTGCTAACAGAAAGTAAACACCTTAATTAAGAATTTTCTTAAACTTATTATTTTTATTCGTATTTTCAATATATTAAATCGATGGTAGTTAACATCAATTTTCTGAGACTTATTTACTTAAAGAATTTGAAACATTATCAAGATTAGGAAGTATTCTGCATGAAGATTTTAGGAAACTAAATCTTTTTAGACTGTTGCTTTTATTCAATTTAACCAATGCATTATATGCACAAATATATTTTAATTGGATTTATGAGTATATGAGAAGAAAATTCTTCAAAACAATGAAAATATGGCATTTCTAAAGCCGATTCAGCAGTCACATGCTTTTGTCAAATAAATTTAAAGATTTTTGAGTAGTAATAAAAATGATTTAAATTATATTTATTCTAAGATGCTATATGGTTATTGAGATCAATATTTATAGAAAATAAAAGGGTTATTTATTTTAACTAGAAACAAAAGTGTTAAAAACCAAAAAATAACTAAAATACAGTCACAATTCAAAACTTTAAACTGAAGTACCTAACACTAAATTGACGTGATTGAAAGTCTTATAAAAGATGCGTCATCAATAGCTTGTTGATCATTAAATAATTACTAATAATTAAGAAAAAATTAATTGAGTTAATACAATTCAATTTTAGAATTCTTTTTATTAATCTCTTTTAAAAAGTAATAAAAAAAAGTGAAAAAATATATTAAAAAGTAATATTATATCAAGAAAAAATTAATTGAGTTAATACAATTCAATTTTAGAATTCTTTTTATTAATCTCTTTAAAAACGTAATAAAGAAAAGTGAAAAAATATATTAAAAAATAATATTATATCACAAATCGTGAAAGCCTGGCAGCCGCACAAAATGGTTTGGCAGGGCCGCCTTTTGGACAGCCCTGCTCTATATCATGTATTGGATCTGCTGTTACTAAATCTTTGACAATTCTAGGGGTTAGTCATTGTCATCAGTCCTAGACTACTGATATTATACAAAACGTGTATTCAAAAGAGAAATATAACTAGAACTTTCATTAATGATGATTACATATTTTTTACAATAAAACTTTCGAATAAGTAGGTATTTCATGTATGGCAAAATAATTTAATAAATATTGAAATCTAAAATTTTTAAATAACTACTGCATAAACCAAATTGACAACTAGATCCCAAATTAAAATAAAACAAAATCTAAACTAGCTTACAGGATCTTAAAATAAAATTTTAAAGTCCTGTATGCTAGTTTAGATTTCGTTTTATTTTAACTACTGCATTATAACAGAATAATGTAGAAGCTTCAAAATTATATTATGTTTTGTATATTTCATTTTTCATATAAAACTAATGGATGTCTTCCTCTCTCTCATATATTAGTAATATTTAGTTTAGAAAGTGTTTTATATCATCAAAAACTAATTACAAATCACAGATTAGTGATTTCGATGTTATTTCAGATATGCAGATGAATCATAAATCAACATTTTACTTAGGGGATTACATGATCCAATTAACCCTAACTAACCAAATTTCCCCCTAGCAATTTATTTTTGAAAAAAAAATGCACATTTTACTTAGGGGATTACATGATCCAATTAACCCTAACTAACCAAATTTCCCCCTAACAATTTATTTTTGAAAAAAAATTGCCAAATTAATAATAATTTTTAATTTATGCTATGGTGCCACCATCTGTTAAATTAATAATTTATTATTTAAATTTAGGCTAAGATGGCACCATCTATTATTTAATAATTGAACTTTAATTTTTACTAATTTCCTGAAATTAAAAATTTGCCTTTGCCTGGAATCGAACCAGGAACTTCGGGTTACCATCCCAATGCTTTCACTAATTAGACTACCATAATTGAACTTTAATTTTTACTAATTTCCTGAAATTAAAAATTTGCCTTTGCCTGGAATTGAACCAGGAACTTCGGGTTACCATCCCAATGCTTTCACCAATTAGACTACTAAGACATTGGCAGATTTCCGATTTTGGAATGTATATATTTGGAATTGTATAAATGTTGGGCTAACATTGCCACAGGCTCTCTTGACAAATTCGGCAGACAGACTAGGCTCAAGTCAGATAACCAATCATAAATCAACATTTATGATTGGTTATCAGGAACAGTTGAACCAGGAACGGAAATTTGAAATTCCTGGTTCAGCCAAGGCAAATTTTTAATTTCGGAACATAAATCAACATTTATGATTGGTTATCAGGAACAGTTGAACCAGGAACGGAAATTTGAAGTTCCTGGTTCAACTGTTCAGCCAAGGCAAATTTTTAATTTCGGGATATTAGTAAAAATTAAAGTTCAATTATTAAGTAACAGATGGTACCACCTTAGCATAAATTAATAATTATTTTTAATTTGGCAGTTTTTCAAAAATAAATCACTAGGAGAAATTTGGTTAGTTAGGGTTATATGCAGATAAATAAATCTATTTTTGAATTTTCATAAAATGCAAATAAAAAATTCATTAAACAATTTACTTGTTTGCAAAAATATTACATATGTCTTTAAATTTTCTTTTCTGTGTTCATAAATTCCATTTGCTATTGCACCTATTTATGTATATCAAATTTAAATATTGGATTTACATGGAAATTTTTTTGATGAATTAAACACAGGTTGGGGACCTACAGGTTGTATTTATTATAATTATATGTAGTGCATTTATGTATATCAAATTTAAATATTGGATTTACATGGAAATTTTTTTGATGAATTAAATACAGGTTGTATTTATTATAATTATATATAGTGCATATTATATATATCTAATAATTATCTTTTTTCCCCCATATGTTGAGGTGTACGAATACTTTTTACACTCACTGTATATCTAATAATTATTTAGTGTATTTTTCCTGCTTCAAGTGCTTGTTGTGATTTCTTGTGTTGTTAGAAGCAGCAGAACTCAGTTATTTATAGTTAATTTCATTAATTTTATTTATTGAAAATTTCAAGCATTACTATAACCGCGATGTCATGCACTGTTGCTCTTACAGTTGGGAAACATTCCTTTTACACTAGTTTGCAATGTTTACATGTATTTAATATTTTTCTTAGAAGTTTCTCCTTTTTTTCAGTTAATTGGGTCACAAGAGATTTTCAAGCATTATTTTTATTATAATTTGTGACTTTCTTTAGCCCTTTTATTGTTGACAATTATATTAATCTTAGGTAATATACAGCATCTGTGTGCCAGCAATCATATGCAATTAAGCCTAAATTAATATTCATAAATTTTTAAAAATTCATCTATTTTTAATCAAAAAATTTTGAATTTTTTGGGTTGGTTTATTATGTATATAACAGTGGAACTGTTTTTTATATTTGCTAATATTGAAAAATATTTGGTCAAAGATTATACAGTTTCCATCTGCAAGTATATTGATATCCAATTAAATTATTATTATTGTTATAGTTGCAAATATGAAGAAAAACCCATATATTGCGATATTTTGACAATATTTAGATCTACAATCTTTTATAAAATTTTTGAATTGGATAATATAGGGACAAGTATATTGATATCCAATTAAATTATTATTATTGTTATAGTTGCAAATATGAAGAAAATAACCCATATATTGCGATATTTTTGCAATATATTTTAGATCTACAATCTTTTATAAAATTTTTGAATTGGATTATTGTAATATAGGGCTTTCTTGAAGTTGTATGTTAGGGAGTTGTACGTTTTTTAGTAATTATATTTAAAAAAAATCAACACAAATTTAAAAAACTGTAAAAATGATTTCTCTCATACAAAAATAACTATAATCTTAGGTAATTTGCTCTAATTAGTTCATCAAGTAATTATTTAGCCAATATAAAAAACCTCAGACTCAAATAGGTATGAAATATTTCCCAGGAAATGATTTGTGTATGATTGCAGTAATGTGTCTTGTGCATTTAAAATGTTAGAGAATTGTTTATGATTGTATTTTTTGATATTTCTGAATAAATATCAGTGAAAATGAAATTAAAATAAGTGATTAAGGCAACCTGATCATTTTTGCCAACTGCTGAATCAAACATTATAGTTGATGGGCAAGCCAGGTTTGGGCACCCCAATTACTTTGTCGCATTTGTTCATTTTAGCTTTTCCAAGTATCTTTTACATGGTATTTTCTTTGTAAACATTGTATTTGGCACAATTTGATTCAGGGTGGCTCTTATGCCACAGAATAAAGTTGCAAACTGTTATTTGAGCCATAGTTTTGTTAATTTATAATTAATTGGCTTTGAAGCATTAATTATTTTTATCAAAAAGTTGAATGGGTAACTTTTAATAAAAGAAAAGTTTGAGAGTTCAAGTTTTTTAATTCTAACATTAATTTATGGCTAATTTCAAAATTATATGAAGGATATGTTTTCAAATATAGTATTAATTTTTGTTGCATTCAGTTCTATAGATTGAATTATTTGTCCTCATAATTAATCTCAAAATAGCATGAATAAATGTATTTATAAAGAGTAACATGATTGAACATGCTGATAATTCCATCTATGGAACTGAATTAAAAAGTTGAAAGCTTTAATGATAAAATTGTTATATGAAACAGAGTATGTATATTGAATGGCCAAATTTCGTGTCACTACAAGCAGTGGCGCCAAGAGGGTGAGGAAGAGGAGACAAATTCCCTGGGCCTGTAGAAGATTGAAGGGCCCAGGCCACTTCCTAACAATAAGAATTTATTATATATATAAAGGCCCAAAACATGTATAAGGATTCGGGCACCGCGCCCCGTCCGCCCTTGTTTCGGCTCTGATCTTAATGATGATTTCGTGACTCTCCAGCCAATGGGTCAATGAAGTGACGCTAAACAGAAACTGCTCCATTGTAAAATCACTTTTATTAATAATAGAAAACTTATTAAATTTACAAACAATTAATAATACTAACACTTTGTTAGTTTCCTTAAAATATGTTAAGACGATTGGTCTTCCCAATAAATGAAAACAGAACTTTATAAGGTGATTACTTGTTTGAGGTTCCCTGTCCTCGTCGAAAACACAAAAATGGATATTCCACAGGTTAGTCCACAAAACAAATGACGTTAGTTCAATCCAGGACTTGGTTAGACAGATGATGACAAACAGCATGGACGGACACAGGCGTAGGACAGGGAATGATGATAAACCAATGCGACGCACACCTTCAGACGATGTAGAAGACCACACCTACTCCTCCTGTTGGTCGCTCCTTATACCAATGATAATTTACATAAATGATTGTACAAGTAAATGAAATAAAATGATTTGAAACATTCTTGGTTATTATTAATTCTTCTTTTTTTTTTAATACACATTTATAACTCAATATTAAACTATGTTAATTCTATTTATTTTATAATTAGTTTACGACGTTCTTTTCTGCAGCGCATGCTTGCTGAATTAAAAAGTTGAAAGCTTTAATGATAAAATTGTTATATGAAACAGAGTATGTATATTGAATGGCCAAATTTCGTGTCACTACAAGCAGTGGCGCCAAGAGGGTGAGGAAGAGGAGACAAATTCCCTGGGCCTGTAGAAGATTGAAGGGCCCAGGCCACTTCCTAACAATAAGAATTTATTATATATATAAAGGCCCAAAACATGTATAAGGATTCGGGCACCGCGCCCCGTCCGCCCTTGTTTCGGCTCTGATCTTAATGATGATTTCGTGACTCTCCAGCCAATGGGTCAATGAAGTGACGGTAAACAGAAACTGCTCCATTGTAAAATCACTTTTATTAATAATAGAAAGTATTATTAATTGTTTGTAAATTTAATAAGTTTTTTCGCTATTACTTTATTTATTACCTCTGCCCCTCCTTTTTCTTTAGAACCTCACACATGGTTCGTACCGGGGCCTGGAATTTCTCTCGGCGCCACTGACTACAAGCCATATTGCAACTTTCAAATATCTGAAATTCTCTTATTAGTTCCTTTCTGGATCAGTAAGAGCTGCATCAGTTTTTTGGATAATCTTAACAATGGTTTCAAAAATTGTTTATTATATATTTCACATGCATTTATTTTGTATAGATACATACTATTTTTAACAATAATTTAATTTTCAAAAATAATATATTTGTATTTGCTCTATATTAACTATTGACTTGCATGTTATGGAGCCACATTGAAGGTACCAAAGTGCTGCAATTTGGCCTCTATGTATATATACTCTGGATAAAAGGAAACAATCATCTAAAATTTGAATTCTCTGCAATATTTTATTCCAGAAAATATTTAGCATTTAACTATTGACTTGCATGTTATGGAGCCACATTGAAGGTACCAAAGTGCTGCAATTTGGCCACTATATATATGTACTCTGGATAAAAGGAAAATTTGAATTCTCTGCAATATTTTATTCCAGAAAATATTTAGCATCTTCAATATAAAAAAATTTAGCTATTTTGCATGCAAATATTTAACAATATATAATATTTTTATTTAGTTCTGGATGGGAAAAACCTCTAAGTGCCGAAATACAGCAGTTAGCCAACGATGTGAGTATATATATAATTTTTTATATCTACAAATAGTCAACAATTTATGATGTCATTGACTTACAACAGTAATATAGTCAGTAAATTCTGTGATTGGACAGTGCAATCTAATGCATGAGAGCCCATGCATATGATCTGAAGTATCAAATGCATTCTTTTTATATCTGGTTCTTGTAGTTTTGTATTTGTATGAAAAATAACACTAATGCAAGTATTATATTCCACAAGAGTTTTAATAACTTAAAGTACTTCTTGCCCAGTAAGCAAGCCCTCTTTGTTACAAATCACTTAAAACATAATACTCTAATCATAAATCATCATTTACTAAGGGCCATTTGCACGACTTTCAGTTTAATCTGCAGAATAGTTATCACTAGAATAACTCTAACCCATTCGAAAATCTAAAGATTAAGTACAGAATTTTGCACGAGAGCAGAATAGTTATCACTAGAATAACTCTAACCCATTCGAAAATCTAAAGATTAAGTACAGAGTTTTGCACGAGACAAAAGATAGCTATCAGCCAGATAGCATGAGGATAGTTACTGTGCATGCTCTTTACCATAGCAACTCGTTTGAACATGAAGGTACCGATTAAGTTATTTACTATTTTCTATATTTGCAGCTCGGCTTTCAGTCAGTCTGTAGTTCAACTTCAGCTTTTAATTCATTACAGTGGGTGATCGGGTTAACGAACAGTTCGGATAATGAACAAATCGGATAATGAACAATTTTTTCAAAGATTTTTATGTTCATTAACGAACATATGTTCGGATAACGAACACTTCACAGAACAAACTGTGAGACCCGGGACTGATCGAATGAAGTTCAGTTTTCAGTCAGTCTGTAGTTCAACTTCAGCTTTTAATTCATTACAGTGGGTGATCGGTTAACAAACAGTTCGGATAATGAACAATTTTTTAAAAGATTTTTATGTTCATTAACGAACATATGTTCGGATAACGAACACTTCACAGAACAAACTGTGAGACCTGGGACTGACCGAATGAAGATCAGCCGGATGACTGCATGGTAAAGCTGTAGCTTACCATTCTGGAGGATCCGGGGGTCCAACTCCTCCAATTTTTAGGAGGGATCTGGATCCGGACCATTAAAACCCATCCTTCAATCTTCCGGTTGACCCCATCATGGGTGTTGGTCAGCCTGTGATGATGGCAGCTCTTTAAGTGGCTGCCGCCAGATAAAAATATTCCATAAGGATAATTCGGCTTAACTAACCTAACGGAATGACAGGCTTAGGCCTTGCGCACTCGTGGACTTATGGGTAAGGATGGAAGAAAAGTACTGTTCCCGATTAAAATGAACTCGGAGACAATGTAAAACAAATCAAAGATTTATTAAAGAAGGCTAGAGAGAGATTTTACAATTTTTTGATGTTAGAATGGCACCCATACCAAGTTAAGGTCAACAAGATTGGAGATCTCTACCACGACGATGCTATTAATCACTTCGACGATTGCTTTTCTCTCTCCTTCAGAATTTTTCCTAATGACAGGCTTAGGCCTTGCGCACTCGTGGACTTATGGGTAAGGATGGAAGAAAAGTAGTGTTCCTGATTAAAATGACCTCGGAGACAACGTAAAACAAATCAAAGATTTATTAAAGAAGGCTAGAGAGAGATTTTACAATTTTTTGATGTTAGAATAACACCCATACCAAGTTAAGGTCAACAAGATTGGAGATCTCAACCACGACGATGCTATTAATAATTTCGACGATTGCTTTTCTCTCTCCTTCAGGATTTTCAGGAAAAATCCTGAAGGAGAGAGAAAAGCAATCGATATTGGACAGATTCTTTATCAGAAAATAAATATAATAGATGAAAATGCAAGAATATGTATGTACAGTATATATTATTGTTAATACATATAAATAAACATAGTAAGAAATTATATAATTTTTTATTTATGTTTTTTTGGGTCTCCAGAACGAATTAATCAAATTCCCATTAAAACCTATAGTAAATCGATGATCCGATAACGAACATTTTCTTGGAACGGATTATGTTCATTAACTGATCACCCACTGTATTTAAAAAAAATATTCAGCATATACACTCAGTTGTGTTTACACGATTTTGATTTAACACAAATTAGAAAAAAAATTCACTCTCTTTTTACATGATTTGCTTTAATACAACCATCCCAAATTCTAAGAAAAATTTTTTTTCATATTACAATGAATGCAATGCTTGCTTCACATTATCCTGTGTTTACACGATTTTGATTTAACACAAATTAGAAAAAAAATTCATTCTCTTTTTACATGATTTGCTTTAATACAATCATCCCAAATTCTAAGAAAAATTTTTTTCATATTACAGTGAATGCAACGCTTGCTTCGCATTATTCACCTCCATATTATTGTTTTTGATTACAAATAGAAATTTGAGAAATTCTCCAGTTTATATGTATAACTTCAATAGGGATTTTGTTTTGTCTGCATTTTGAGTTTGGTGTTTAAAATCAAAAGGAACTTTTTGATGTTTAAAGGTATAAAAAAATTTAATAAAAAGTTAAAATCAAAATTTGTTATGTGTAATTCATATTATTTTGCATAACTTTTCTGTTTATGAATAAGTAACACGTTCTTTTTGTTATGATTTTACATTAGCGCCAGATAAACGAAATTTAGTACTGATTGAAAGATGACGATGAATAGGGAAATCTTTCCAAAAGGACTGCATTATTTTCTGGTGAGGATGTCGAGAAAACGAATGATAAAATTATATTTCTCTATTAGCAGTACCTGCAGTACCTAAACCGATGCCCGCCGCCATTTTATAAACCTATTTTGAAAAAAAATCTTTATCATTAAAGAATTAAAAATTAGCCTCTCACAGATTGATGATTAAAACATGAATTGGCAATTTCATTGTGTTAAAGATTCAAAAAACTACTATATCTCGGATTTCAAACCAAGATGGCGACATGTACTGGTTTAGATATTGTATGTGGAAAAATATTATAATTTCATCATTCATTTTCTTGAATCCTGCACCATATGGAAGCGCAGTTCTTTTGGAAACTTTTCTCTACTAGTCATCATCTTTCAATTGGTACTATTTTCATTCATATGGTGCTAATGTAAAATTGTACCTTATTTTTCATTTCAAATGATAATTTACTTTATATAATACTTTTTTCTATACATGTGCAAGCTTTATGAAATAAAAAGTGCAAGAACGTAAAAATAATAGGATTCTAACATGATTTTCCATAGGATTTATTATATTATTTCTGGAACCAATCTTCTATTTTTTACCATAGATACAGTATATTTTTTGGGAACATATCTATCGTGTAAAAACAGAATTAGGTGTACTGTATATGATGTATAATTAAGCATACACTAGCCGAATATTTTGCGATAATAGATCTACTAGCTCTGAAAATATGGATCTGTATTTCTGGTTTATTATTTACTCTTGAACATCAACATATGTGGTTATAATATGTATTAATAACAATTTGCTATCGTGTAAAAACAGAATTAAGTGTACTGTATATGATGTATAATTAAGCATACACTAGCCGAATATATTGCGATAATAGATCTACTAGCTCTGAAAATATAGATCTGTATTTCTGGTTTATTATTTACTCTTGTACATCAACATATGTGGTTATAATATGTATTAATAACAATTTACTTTTAAATTTTAAAATAAAATGACTTTTGATTTATAAACTGCATTTTCTTTACTTATCTGACATAGCCATAAAATCGTTGATTTTATTAAAACGAAACCTCACATGAAAGGTATCATTATAAACTGTAAATCTGTATCTTTCTCGGAAATATTCATTCTTTATTAAGATAAATATAATCCAAATAATCTAAATTGATAACCTCTCTGACAATAGCCATAAAATCGTTGATTTTATTAAAATGAAACCTCACATGAAAGGTATCATTATAAACGGTTAATCTGTATCTTTCTCGGAAATATTCATTCTGTATTAAGATAAATATAATCCAAATAATCTAAATTGAGATCATTTTCTTACTTATAATCCAGCACAAAATGCAGTTGAGTAATTTTATAGAGTTTAAGCAGGCTAGTAAGTAATGAGATCATTTTCAACTTCAAATTTGGAGGTACTGTAGTCTCCATATTGTTTTGCTAGATAATCTGTAGAATAAATTTTAACCCACCCAAATTCGGCCGCTTAAGTTAGTCAGTAGTTTTTCCTAGAGATTTGACATCATGCAACAGTAGAATAAATTTTAACCCACCCAAATTCGGCCGCTTAAGTTAGTCAGTAGTTTTTCCTAGAAATTTGACGTCGTGCAACACAGCAAGTTAAATCTGCAGATTAAAGCCTGTTTTAATCTGCAGAATAAGACTCATGCAACTGGCCCTAAAGGGATTTATACAATTCAAATAATCCTAATCAAGCCAAACTTCCCCTAGTGGTTTATTTTCGAATAACTGCCAAATTAATAATTATTTTTAATTTATGTTACAGTGCCACCATCTATTGGATTAATAATTATTTGTTTAAATTTAGACTAAGGTGATGCCATCTCTTATTTAATAATTGATTTAATTTTTACTAATTTCCTGAAATTAAAACTTTCTCTTTGCCTGGAGTCAAACCAGGAATTTTGGGTTACCGTCCCAACTTGTAGTCCAATGTCTGGACTACCAGGACACTGACAGATTTTCAATTTCAAGATGTATTTAATCATATACAATAAAGGAATAAGCGTGTGGAGTCCATGTTTCTGTGCATGTGCAAACTCCCATGCCAGAAGTTTTGCCGTTACTATTTTCTCTTGCTTCGAATCTTTAATCGCCTCTTTTAGAAAACTAAATCCCAATTTCATTATAAATTTTGCTTTAAATTATCATAGTTTACTTCCTATTTATGTTTGTGTACTTTTGTTATTTGACTTCGATTTCTGTCTTTTTCGATCGCAAAATGTTGACTGTTCTCCGGCTCAAGAGTTCAGTTTGCATTTGGCACGTCGAGGTTACATAAATGTTGCATTTAAATAGTATTTTATTCATTTCAGAAATTATAATTTTTCATTTTAAGATAAAAATTATAATTTTTATGTAAATAACTGAATTGGTAAATTGATAGTTTGTTAGTTGCCAATTTCATATAAAGAAAATTTCAAAGTTTGGTGTGGAGAAAAATAAACAAGCAAAAGCATTATATACAAGGTTATGCTAAAGAAATGAAAAATCTCAAATTTGGCAGATAAGAAACAGGTGTTTCGTTTTTGGTGTATTTGGGAACATGGTGACCAAGGGCTAACTAGTTTAGTAAAAATTAAAGTTCAATTATTAAATAATAGATGGCACCACTTTAGCCTAAATTTAAATAATTATTAATCCAATAATTGGTGGCACTCAGTGCCGGATTTACCAATAGGCTGAATGATTCCTTTTGAAATGAATTTATATTATAAAATTTATCTACATATTGCTTGCTAGTACTATCAAATAGTATCAGTCAAGATGACAAATTTGGATTTTTTTTTTGCTAGTCACAAAAAATTCATATTATCTGATAGTTTGAGATGAATTCAACAAAAGCAATGTTAGAAGTTTGCATAAATTGGGAACCGATATTTAGTTTCACATCATAAATTGGGACTATCCAACATAAAAAATATGTAGATGCATATTTTTTATTTGTGCTGGATATGAATAAAAAAGTCATTAATTTTTTACAAAATCATTTACAATCTTAAATTTTCATGTGCATAATTAGATAATGGTGATCCTGTTGTGATCATTTCAGTTATCAATTTGCATATTGTTAAATTTATGCAGTTTTTAACTTCCTCAATTTCAGAAATTTCTGTGTAAGATCTCCTGTATAGCATATGGTCAAAGCTTATTTTCAAACTGTTTTGTAATGATAAAAATAAGCATATAGGCTATACATCAATTTAGTCTTTCAATCCATGGAAAATTTTTTATAATTTGTTTAAAACAGAAAATATATGAATTAGTTCATTAATTTCAAGACGTAAAATTTTCAAATTCTTACAGTAAAACTAAACAATAAAATTCAAAAATATTTGATTATAAATTGGCTGAATATTTGATGAAATGATAAATCAAATAATTTATTTTTAATAGGTTCCATATTGCATAGTATTTTGTAAATTCAATAAATAATGTAACAGATATATCTATTTTAATGCTAACAATTATTTTTTATGGGTATATGCATTTTTATAGTTAGCCCAAAGTTCACTAAAAGTTTCCAATTGTTTGAATTTTCATGTACAGACTTCTTTTATGATACTATGGGTAATTGTACTACAATTTATCCCATTTTCTTATTAGTAGCTGATTGTCTGGGCTCTATAATTATTATATATTAACATCATTTCCAAGATAGCAATATCTCTTCTTCTAGCATTACCATCCTATTGTTTCACACACAATTTATATATTTTCAATGTTAAAATTATAAAAGGAATGATAAAGAATCCTATTTGAATAAGTAACTGGAAGTGAATAGTGTATACCAGCATTTCACAAACTATGTTCTGCAGAAGATCAACAAGTGTTCTGTAAAAAATTCTGAAAATTAATATAAGCCTCATATGATTTTAAATGCTGTACTAAGTAGAAACTGCAGTCGTTAGTTCATTTTACAATTTGATGATAAATGTTTTTGTTTTCTTAACTCTTATATTTACTTGCCTAATTTATTTATTTATTATTTATCTATACTATAAAATAACTAAGGTGTTTAGGAAATGCTGGTCTATACTAGTGGTGCACAACTTTTTTTCACTTGAGATCCCCATACTCAGACTGAAATTTTACACGACCCATTATTTGTTGTTACCATCCTATTATAGGAATACCTTGATTTATTGTAGTTTATAATTTGATACCAAAATTCCAATTATTGCATTCTAAATTCATATTATTGTGGTTGTGAGATGTAGCCCACTACACATGCAACAAGAATTACATTTAGTTTGAGTTGCCACTCTCTAGGTAGCATTCTTGTAGTTCTAGTTCTCACCATTCATCAGTAATTGTCCGCCTCTGCCAGAAGTACATGTGGATATTTATTTCTCTTTTTTACCCCTACAATGAATGCTAAAAGAAACAAGGATGATATCAAGGATACAGCTATCAAGAAGAAGCATAGAGTGATCAGCTTAGAAGATTAGCACATTTAACACATTTATTTTTTTACCTCATATATACAATTTGAAAAATCCTTGGCAATGATCACCCATTTACACACATTATTTATCCCTATTATTGCGGTATTTTCATGGCAGCAATAACTACGATAATCGAGGTATTCCTGTATATACATATAAAGATAGTAATAATAAAAGTCATTTTACCACATACAAATTCATATCTTTATAGTATATTTCAGTGCATATGATATAAGATTTCTGAAAAACTGCATATTAATAAACAAAAAAGTGGTCAGAGTCACATTATTGTGACTGAGAGTTGAGCAATTTTCATGTATTTTTTAAATTAATTTTTTTAGTTCTTTCAATCAAAAATTTATTATCCAATATGAAAATTTCTCAAAATTTTTAAAAATTTTCACAACCCCAACAATTTTTCTGCGACCTGTTGAGAGGTTGCACACCACTGGACTCTGCGAGCACAGGGGGAAGCTAGTGAACAAGCTAATGAATCGGAAGATACGGTTCATTACAATACGAATTAACCTACTTCTGTCTGTGCTTTCATTTTAGCAATAATAAGCATTTATTTAAAAAAGGCAAACAATAAATTCAAAATTCCATACATTACATATTATATTATATATAAAAATGTTTACTTTAGTACGACTGCTTTGGGTGCTCTGTCGGCAACCTGAGAACTATTGGACACATTATATGACACTTCAGGCTCGACGGTCGGGCCCTTTTTGATACCGGGCCCGTGACAAAAGTCATGGATGTCACCCCCTCTTGGCGGCCCTGTCCTTATATCTAAATTTTCCTTAATTAGATGAATTTGGAACATTCAAATAAATTAATTTGGTAATATAAGTGCCATTAAACATATCAGAAATCAACCTAATATCTTAAATAACTGTTATTGTAACTCTTGTAGGTGGCTTAATGCAATAAACATCATTATGAACGAAAGAGGAGATAATTCAGAATTAAAATTTGTGATAAGTTTTGTACTTTTAAAGTAAGTCTGTTTCAGAGTAGTCATATTAGATGATAATGTCATATAAATGTATATATTGTATAAAATTTTTAGAATGATGATAGTATTAATTCAGGCAGAAAATTAAAATATTTAAATTTTGTAAATATCTCCAAATAAAACTATTTTCAGTAACAAATTTGTTTGAATCAAGCCAATATAAATTTAAATGAAATCTTTCAATCAAAAATGACTAAGATCATAATGATAAGGTGAAAAACAACTTCAATATTAAAAGAATATTCTTATATATTCATAAATTCACTTAATGAGTCCAAAAAAAATAGTCAAAATTTAATAAAATTGATATTATTTTTATAAATAAGCAAATTTATATTATTTAATTTGTCCTTAGTCATGTTATTATTGTATAATAATTGACAAATATTAGATGCAATTAATTTGATTCATCTGTATAACCAATAATAGAATAATAAATATCAGATGTTAAAATGACATTGATGTAAGCAATAATAAATGAGCCTTTGTGAAACTCTTTACATGAATATAGTAATGATTAATTATGAAATGGTACTAATACTAGTATAAATTATTTTCCAATTATTAAAATTTCTGTTAATTGTCAAGAGATTAATTTGGTAGTTGAGATTCAATAAGTATACTGTTATAATGTTTCATAAATAATATTTATAGCAACAGTTATTATTTGCACATTAAAACTCATTAATAAAACAATGATATAATAGAATAATTTTTGATTTTGGGTATTCCCCAAAATCAAAAATTATTCTATTATATCATTTGCAAGCATTATCCACACTTAAATATATGAAAAATTTTTCATATAAATAGAAAGTCTATTTCTATTTTTAGGAAAAAGAAAAATTAAAAAAATTTTTTTAACAGAAATCAAAACAAGTAATATTTAGAAATTTTTCATATAAATAGAAAGTCTATTTCTATTTTTAGGAAAAAGAAAAATTAAAAAAGTTTTTTAACAGAAATCAAACGAAGTAATATTTGTCAATAAGAAAAATCAAGACTTATTGATGATAATTTTTATAAAAAGTTGTGCTGGAGGGAATGATCTCAATTAATCTTTGAATTGATTTTTTAAAAAATGCAGATGTTTCTCAATTTACATTTTAAGAAAATATGTAAATTTTAATTTATTATAATTAAAATTTGTAAATGTTTAGTTTATTAAATAAAATTCCTGTTTTGTATAAACTGCATAAGGTCCACTAGATGGTTGGTTAAGCCACAACATCTTTTGTCAAATCCCAATTCAACAGAAAGATATGCCTTAGTGTACTAGTTGCATCATTATGTTAATTTTTATTAAATAAAAATTATCTACATAAATATAGAAAAGATTAATGAATATTTTTACATATAAAAAATAATTAATATTTTACCCATCTGTAACAATTGCATATGAATTGTCCTTGCCAAGTTTGTAATTATCCATCCATTTTATAAATCTCTGGAGCACTTTTGGGAACAAATCTGCTTGATCAACTATATCCTGATGAAAGATATAACTTCAATAAGAGTAAGTTATCATCTTTTGTAATAATTTATTAATCATATTTATTTTAAATGAAAATATTTAATATCTAAATTAATTTTTTATTCAATATTTTTATCATGTAGTCACCTTAAAATATTGTAAAGATAGAGAAACTAGAACAATATTTATATTTTCTGATAAATATTAATATATATAAATTTGGTTTATTGTTTTATGGTTTCAAAGCTATTATAAAATCAAATGTTTTATAACATTAATGCAATGTATTTAGATCAAAAACAATCAATTTCTTTATGATTTTTATATGTTTAATCAATATTACCATCAATTTAGTTTAAAATTAAAGAATGAAGTTAATATAGTTCTATACCATTTTATATTAATTTGAAAATCAATTAAGAAATATTTAAATATAATCATCAACTGCAAATTATGCTAAAAATTTTTTTTTATAATATTGATTTAATTACAATATTGAATATTTCAACATATCAGATATTCAACAAAAATGAAATGTTGTATATTCAACAATACAACTTTCTTCCCAACTTATGCAGACTCAACTTACATAAATTCAACTTTACATAAAATATTTTCCCATAATTTTTTATTTTTTTAAGATACAAACCATAAAATAAATATCTACTGTTGCATAAAATCTGCAAAATAAGATGAATACAAAAATCTGTGATAAAGAAAACAGATAAGGAAACTTAGGTTCCAACAGATTCAATCATACTAATTCACTATCTAAAAATTTGATATATTAATAAATATCAACTATATTTGTAGGTTACAAGTTCAGACATGCTAGTTTACAATATTAAAACTTCATATTTGATTTATTTATGTTTTTATATATTATTTGTTGAACTTAAGTATCTTATTATTGATACAATACAGTTCCTTATGGCATTTTGCCCCCCTTTCAGTCAATGAACAATATGGCACCATAATATTGTGTAGGTGCACAATGTTATGGTGCCATATATTGTTCACAATGTTATCTGTGAATCTAATTGATTTAATATTTATATTTATAATGATATTTTATTCAATATCATCAAATGCTATATATAAAATTTTTAGCATAAAAATATTCTTATCTATATATTACTTATCACTTTTTTGACTAGATTTTTTTTCTTTTTTTCTAATATATACGAGGTGTGACAATTAAATAACCAGACTAGTCTTAAAAATTAGCTTTATTGAAAACATTATACAAATACCTTTTAGTCCCCTTCAACATACTCCTCTTCCCTATCAATACATCACTGCATACGAGTTTTCCACTGTTCAAAGCAGTGCTGCAGGTCATTAGGTGTCACCTTCTTCAGTAAGTCTGTCGTTTTTGCCTTCACCTCTGACATCATGGAATGCTTCACAGAAGATCCTGAACTGATTGAAAAAGTCATCACATGTGACGAAATGTGTATTTTTCAGTACGACCCTGAAACTAAACGACAATCCATGCACTGTGCTTCACAGAAGATCCTGAACTGATTGAAAAAGTCATCACATGTGACGAAATGTGTATTTTACAGTACGACCCTGAAACTAAACGACAATCCATGCACTGGAAGACCCCAACATTGCCAAGGGCCAAAAAAGCTTGAATGAGCAAATCCAAACTGAAGGTCATGCTCATCGTTTTTTTCGATATTAATAGGTATCATCACTGATTGAATGGTACCTCAAGGCCAAACGGTAAACCAGCAGTACTACATTGAGGTCCTGCGAAAGCTTAGAGAAAGAGTGAGGAAGAAAAGGCCAGATCTGTGAAGCAACAAGTGGATTTTGTACGAAGACAACGCCACAGCATGTCCTGCGAAAGCTTAGAGAAAGAGTGAGGAAGAAAAGGCCAGATCTGTGAAGCAACAACAAGTGGATTTTGTACCAAGACAACGCCACGGCATACACTGGGCGCTCTCTGTTAAACAGTTTGGCGGACAAATGCATTACTGTGCTCGAGCATCCACCGTACTCACCATCCATGTTGTAAACAGGTAGAAGTCAGACCATGCGACTTCTACCTGTTTACAAAAGTGAAAAGTGCATTGAAGGGAACACATTTTCAGTCTGTAGAAGAGGTGAAGGCAAAAACGGCAGACTTACTGAAGAAGGTGACACCTAATGATCTGCAACTCTGCTTTGAACAGTGGAAAACTCGTATGCAGCGATGTATTTATAGGGAAGGGGAGTATATAAGAGGTGAAGGCAAAAACGGCAGACTTACTGAAGAAGGTGACACCTAATGATCTGCAGCTCGGTCTTTGAACAGTGGAAAACTCGTATGCAGCGATGTATTGATAGGGAAGGGGAGTATATTAAAGGAGACTAAAAAGTATTTATATAATGTTTTCAATAAAGCTAATTTTTAAGACTAGTCTGGTTATTTAATTGTCACACCTCGTATATATTTATAATATACAGTCAAACCTCTTTAAGCTGCCCCTCTATAAACTGTCACAAATTGTTATGACGGACAGGTTTGGCTCTTCCGTCTCAAAAGTTTGCCGACCCCTGGTCTAATGGATGAACATTTAGTTCTCCAATAAAATCTTTTTTCTGTAAAATGAAAACATAATATAATATGTGGTTATATGGATTTATATTATTACTATTTCAATACATAGAGACGAATTATTATTTTTCAGTGTGACGTTATATTTGTTAACAGGAGTCAGGATGGCACAAATCATCCGCTTAATAAATTGTTATTTAAATATAAAATAACAATTTTAGATACGTCAAACCTTAATAAACATCGTCATCCTAATCATATTAACATCACTCTTAATAATATTGATCAATAATTATGTTAATGAAAAAAATAAATAAATAAAAATTCAATTCGTTATGTCCCAAAGAAATTTTCTTTCCATATACGGAAAAATCATATAAAAAATATTAATCAAGTATAAAAGTTTTCATTTGAATTTAGAGAATTATTTAAATTTTAAATAACGCTTTTACTTAATGAAGAGAAGAAACACTATTTTAGTTCATAAAAAAATCTTTTTTAAATCGATTTAAATATTAAATCTTGTGAAATTCGTGTAATTAAGAAACTTCAAAGTCATATTTTAAAATTCTCTCAATCATTATTATCTGGTTTATTTAAATCAAAAATTGTTAACAAATTCAAATTTTTTCATTTTCAATAAGGAATACTACTGTATATTCATTGTATTAAGAATAAGAATTTTTAATTTTAAGTAAATCTATAAATCAATTAATATAAATTTTTTGTTGAGGTGATTTGTATCAAAAATAATATCTACAACATTATATAGGAATCACAATTTTTAAAATGATACTGATCAAACGTTAACATAAGTAAGGATTTCAATGAGTTATATAATTGTAATTTTTAAATATTTATAAAAAAGTAAATAAAATAAATCAAAACTTTTAAATAAGTTAAAAAAATTGAAACATTTCTTTATTTACCTAGAAGTAAATTTATATATCAGTAATAGTTTTATAATTATTATATCTCACAGATTGTTTCTAAATGTAAATGGGGATCAGATTCGAAATATAATTCCACAATATGAATACCTAGGATTTAATAATTTTTCATTTTTTGTATTTATTTAAACATATTTTTAAGTAATTTTAAAGATATAGATTTAATCATTGAGCTTTCTACTAATGTGCTTGATGCTTTTCCTGTAGGATACGATTCACTTGTTTGCTTATAAACCGTTTATATATCAGTAATAGTTTTATAATTATTATATCTCACAGATTGTTTCTAAATGTAAGTGGGGATCAGATTCGAAATATAATTTCACAATATGAATACCTAGGATTTAATAATTTTTCATCTTTTGTATTTATTTAAACATATTTTTAAGTAATTTTAAAGATATAGATTTAATCATTGAGCTTTCTACTACTGTGCTTGATGCTTTTTCTGTAGGATACGATTCACTTGTTTGCTTATAAACTGAAAATTATCTTTATTTAAAACAATATGTATTTAATTGTTTATATCCTCCAATTTATCAAGCAATTAATTTGTATAAAAAGATTTGTTTAGTTAATTAATAACGCAAAATAATCTGCTACAACTTAAAATATTATCTAATGATTAAAAGAAAGAAAAAACTAGAATTTTCAAAATAAATTTTTTTCTTCAATTTCTGAGAAATAATTATATGAAAATTCCATTATATTTTCCTCTCTAATGATCAAGATTGTTCGAATCATCAGTTTGTATGCTGAAAAATGAAGCCAATAATAAGAAAATTAACACTACATATAATTTCTCAAATATTTGATTAAATAATTAGGATAAGTGAGTAGAAGATTAGAGAGAACTCAAAAGGATAAATATTATATAACAATACAAACTGACGAAACCTAATTATCTCGCGTAATATCACGGATTAAACATTAAACGGTAATATGAGTATAGTAGTAGAAGGTCAATGGATTTACGTTTGATAGACCTGTTGACCTGTTGAGAGTCGAATGCAGAATGAATGAAGCCGAGCTAGTTCTTTAGTAGTAAAGATGCGTACAACTTACCAGATGGAGTTGGTCACGAAAGTCTTTACGTGCTTCCGTAAACAAGAAGTTGATTAATCGTTTTATTACGAAATGCCGTGTAGAAACAAAGTAGGTGAATCTATTCAATCTGATAGTTTTTACCATATTGTTAAATATAATTCGGTTTAATCACGCAAACTACGAATTCAGAAGTGCGACATATGAGTTCTATATATTTTAGAAAAAAATACTTTAGAAGACAATTGACTATTGTTATAAAAATATTTTCTTGGAACAATAATTATTCGAAGTTATTAACAAAGATTATACTGTATATTCGTTTCTATTATGATTCGATACATTTTATCGCTATACATGGATTGCATTTTATTGCAACTTTATTACAACAATATTTATTACGATTACTGCATTGTTACTTTTTATTTTAATAATTTATCCGTTGAATTCTCATAACATATCGCTTAAAAATTAGATCTGTTATTTTTCCAAATACGTTATCAACGATATTCTTTATATCTATAATCTTACTTGTTGATAGATATTTCTTATAAAATAAATCGGTTTAATATAAATAACAGTTAGTTAAACTTTTTATTTTTAAACAAACAAATAAGAACTTGTAACGACAAATAAACAAATAAGTACTTGTCGTATTTTATTCACCAGTTTATTCTTTGATTGCGAAAGTATGAACAATTTAACATGATCATCGCAGGTTTTGAAGTTAAATGTTTCATTTTTTAAACAATAACTTTGCTGCTAGAAGTGCTATTGTAAAACAGTATATATATATTCAAATAAACAGTTCGCCGACTATTTTTTTGTTAGCAAATTTGTTGTATCTTTATTTTGAGTGTTCTGTTTGTTGGTTTATTCGGTGATAATATAGAGATGCTCATAAACATGATTGTAATATGATCTTGACCAACTAGTTTAGATATAATTTAAACAAGTTAATCGAGATCGCTGAATCGATCATGAGATCATTAGTCGATTTTTGCACTTTGTTATCAAAATAATTAATTTCGGATTTATTGAAAACGATCGATAACGGTATAAAATTATCAATCAATAAGAGATAAAATATTTGTTTATTTTAGGGGAATATCTCGAATAAGTGTTATTTCAATCGGTATGAAATATAATATATACATGACTACTGTATATAGGCCTATATTATATTAGGATATTTCTAGGAAATCAATTCTATTAAGAATTGAACAATATTTACATGATCTATCATACCTGGTTGGGTATCGTTTTGACAAACAGATACCCAACCAGATATGATAGATCATTTTCAATAAAAATTCTATTCCTGTAGAGATTATTTCTCTAGATAAAAATTCTATTCCTCTTTCTATTTCAATAGAAATTCTATTCCCAATATTTTAAATACGAGTATTTCATTCATACTGGATAATATCTAATATCTAAAATAAATTAGTTTGTTTTCTAGTGTAATCTTAAAAATATGTGAATTGCATCCAAATCCGCTAATATCATGCTAATTGACGGACATATTGACAGATAGTAGACAAATCTAATTCATATATATTTATATTTTTTATTCCATTGGAATGGAAAGAGTAAATAAATTTACGCTATTTATTTTAACAAATACTATATAATATTAGGATACGGAGTTTAAATTAAGATTGAATGAATTGTGATTCTTTTTTCAATCTTTTGAATGTTCTTTTTTTTGTTGTTCTCGGTATTCAGTTATATATTAAATCTATATTATAGACTTATTATTATATTCTTGAATCTTTCTTTTGGTAAGTTAATTATAACAATACACAAAAAAAATAAAAATATATTATATACCTGTTTGCTAACTCCTATTCATATTCATGTCAAGTATATATCATAGAGACAATAAAATTGAACTGAATAATAAAAAATTCATATATATATTCTAGAATGTTCTTAGTATTCCAGTATTTTATTTTAATGATATTTAGTAACAATAACGATATTATGATTATTTTTTACTAAGGCGGATTTTTGTTTTTAAAATTTGAATTCAGACATTAAGCGTTTTAATTAATTTTAATATTTTAATTCAATATTGATCGTATGTATTATAATGATCAACAACACTGTTATTTAAATATAATAATAGTGAAATAAGCGATTATTTATACTGTAATTCATAATAATGAGTGTAACAATACACAAAAAAAATAAAAATATATTATATACCTGTTTGCTAACTCCTATTCATATTCATGTCAAGTATATATCATAGAGACAATAAAATTGAACTGAATAATAAAAAAATCATATATATATTCTAGAATGTTCTTAGTATTCCAGTATTTTATTTTAATGATATTTAGTAACAATAACGATATTATGATTATTTTTTACTAAGGCGGATTTTTGTTTTTAAAATTTGAATTCAGACATTAAGCGTTTTAATTAATTTTAATATTTTAATTCAATATTGATCGTATGTATTATAATGATCAACAACACTGTTATTTAAATATAATAATAGTGAAATAAGCGATTATTTATACTGTAATTCATAATAATGAATTACATATTCATTATTATGAATTACAGTATATTTACATATTCATTAATGAATTATTCGTGATGATTAAATTTTTAAATGACTAATTGAAATAGGTATGTATAAAACTAATTATGAAAGAATATCTTAAAGAATAAATTTGACAGGGTGAATGACTTATTTTTATGCTAATTCACAATTATCAATATAAAACTTCTTTATATTTAAGAATGACAAAAATTTAATCTAATAATCAATTTTTTGAATAATATTGTTTAATTTTTTAATAACTAAATCAAATGAATATTTACTAAGAGCAATAAAAATTTCAGAGCTAGGCTAACATTTTATTTATATTTTAGGAAATTTTCAGATTATCTATTTTCAATCTGACATTTATAGATATTATAAAAATAGAAATTATGTTATTTCTTAATTATAATTCATGTAAAAATATCCTCTTTGAAATTAAAATTTTAACATTTACTATACATGATTTAGTCACTGATGTTTTGTACAAAAAATAATTATTCTAGTTATTAAGAATACAAAGTTAAAATTGTTAAAATATAATATAAAATTTATATTTTTGCTATGTCTAGTAAAAATAAAAACAAAAAACCCAGAGAAATTCATAATTATCTGTCTCGAAGAATATCAGATATATTTATTAAAACTAAATAAGTTATTTGTATTTACAATATCTGTGATAAATTAGCTATATGAATATCATTGGATTAATTTGTGTTTGTATCTTATAGAATAGGGGATATCAAACTCCATTTTTATAGAGAACTACTTAAGAACAATACAATGTTGAGAAGTCCACAACTAAATATTCAAATCGGTTCATTCTCAATTGATTACATTTTGTAATAGTTGCTTTATTTATAGGAAATTAAATTTTTTAAAAAAGTAGATGCATTCTATAAGTAATATATATATATAAAATTAAGTATAATTTAATTTATTATTCGAATTAACAAGATTTTATTATATTATCCTGTTTACAAATTATGAGTGTAGTTAAATTATGGGAAATACATGATTGGTAAATAATGTTTATGCCAATGATCGGGTCGCACTGGAGATTGCTATTTAACATGCCTATTAAAGAGTAATGCTTTCCAATCTGATATCACAAACTTATTGATTAAAAAAAAGGTAAGTAAAATTCAAAAAATCTTTTAAATAAAAATTTGCTTATAATTATAAATATAAATCTTTTAGAATGAAAAAAGTTTCTTTTCTCTTCTAAACGATATGTAAAATACTGCACATATAATTATATTAAAAATTTATTTTTGTAGTGGAATGTCACACAAAATTTTGGTCATTCTATGAGTGATATTCATAGAGAAACTTTGGAAAACACTATCGTAAAGAATAATTACCGAATTTTTATTTTTGTAATTTATAAAGTTTATTTAATTTTGAATTTTTTATTTTTGTATAATTTACTTGTTTCTTTAAATAAATAATTGGTATTTAAGTTTGAATCTTGTTAATTTGTTTATTTTAGGAAATGAATAAGTTTTCTTAATTTTTACAAGAGGATAAAAAATATTAATAACCTTACATTATTAAATTATATCATAAAAATAATTTCGTAATAATTTCTGATGGAAAAGATAAACAAGTCTATCAATCATTATTCATGATCAATTATTTGAATAAATTAATATCATAATATTATTTAGATATAGAATGCAGTGCTTAACAAAAAATTCATGTGAGATTTTATAATGAATTTGAATTCCTGAACTCTTTTTGATTTTTCCCTTGGAGCTAAAAGATCTCTTAGAAATGAAATTTCATCATAACTCTCTGCTGTTACGTTTTCAGTTATTGTGAATTATATAGGAAGGGCCATTAATTAAACTAATCAAAACTTTTTTTTTATTATTAAAACCGGTTTAAACAATGATGATAATAGTCCAAATAGATGTACAAACAATAAACTAAAGTTTTCCTTTTAATTTTTTAAATTCACTTTAAATTATTTTTACGGATTTAGAATATTAAGTAGGGTCAGGACAAAAACTGAAAAAAAAAAATTTTAGCTGAAGTTAATGAGATGATGTAAAATTTACGATCGGATCTTTCTGCGTATTCTTTTGTTTTTTTTTTTTTATATTTGGGCTGTGTTCTGATTTAATTGTTCAAATTATCTCCGGGTTTTACGCCTCTTTTATACAGGATATAACACATAATCTGAATAATAAATAATCAGTTATACAAGAATCGACACTTCTTTATAATCCATTACTATATTATCGGTTGATTAGACGGAAGAATATACAAACTTTAGAGTTAAACTTTAAGAACCGAAATACAATGCATTAAAAACAAATATTGTAAACGAAAAATTGTATTTAGTGGATATTATTACATGCAATATAAAATTCATAATGGACTGCATCAACTTTCAAAATGTGTCAGTTTAAGTAATTGCTAATTAGTTGTAAATTTTGTTATCATCTTTTGATTTATATTTTCCTCATGTATGCATAAATTTTTATTTACATTTTGATTTTATCTTCACCGTTTTCTAGCATTACCTTTCTTTTTTTTTAGACTAAAGGTTGCTTTTCACTAGCACGATTTCAGCGCAGCCTTCTGACGTCATCCTACGCAATCAGAGATTGGTTTCAGACGCGGATTTTCAGCGGCGGTTTGAGTCGAAACAGCTTTAACTTCAACCGCGGTTGCTGACCGTTCTACTTTTTGACCAATAGCGATGTCCACAATTTTACGTCAGATTTCAATACGATTGCTTATTAAGTTATTGATAATCCAAAATAGAAACTTTCACTTTTTTTACATCATAATCATACTGTATACAATAATCTAAATGTCGGTACTCTGTCTACTAAAATGTGGGAAGACTATACAGTTTTCCCATAATGCACTTTCAAGATAATGTACCACGTTAGTGTGAACTGCTGAGTGGTTTTTCGGCGGCGGAAAAGTAAAGCGGTAAAATACCTCTACTTGCGCTAGTGAGAATCAACTTTAAGAATTCTAATTTCAGGTTTAATTTTAAGCACACTGCAATATGAAAGTTGCATATTAAGTAGGGTAGTATAACTAGATCAAAAACTGCTTATTCGTAATTTCTACTGCAACCAAGATATTCAGAACTTATCTTTCGTGGAGAGTTATCTTTTCGTATTGAGAGGCAGATGTATATAGTATCCTGGCGATTCTGACAAAAATCCTGCTACTAGGCTAAAAATGTTTGATATTCAAGACAAATGAATTGATCCTGAATTTTTTTAATAAACCTATATCAGAGATGATGAACCTTTTTAAGAATATGTGCCCTAATTGGCAATAATCTTAATAATTTTTCGTGTGTCCATGATACCTTTGAACAATAGATTATCATTTATTATTATATATTACAAATTTTTTTTGTGGAAAAAAAGAATAAAATATTTTTGAAAAAATTTTAAGAATGTTTTAAAACATCTTTAAATAAGTCTATTTAGGACCAATAATTCTTCTGAAATGTGTTCACATGACACAGTTTTAGGAATTGTGTGATTATTAACTAGTAATGATATTACAATATTATTGATAATAATGAACTAAGAGAAAAAGAAGCTTCTTGTTGCTTATTTACCTGTGAAAAATGCATAATGAAAATTTTTATGAAACATATTTTAATTTTTATCAGATGAATACATTCTAATCACTATTAATAAAAATTTAATCATTGTAGCTTATCAAATTTCATGCAATAACAGAGATCTAGATTTTCCTTACAAAATGTTTTTAGTTAGTTTCTTGAACCAATTTATGGTTTTATGTACTTAATTATGTACTTTTTATTAAAAATGTATTTCTCTAAAAATAAGTTTAATCAGAATAATTAATTAATTCAAAAAGTAATTAATTTAATTATATTGCTATTAATCAACGGTAATTTAATATAAACTTTAGAATCGTGTAATTGATTTTATTAAAATATTAGACACATATACTACATTATAATATGTAGACATATATTATTAATGATAATATTATAAATCCCATTTTAATTGCTATATTATTATCTAAAAAAGAATGTTAACAAAAACTATTCAGATTCTTCTTTAACTTGAAGTTTAATTTCTGCTTATAAACCTATATATCATAAAAAAAGAGAATTAAAGTTCTTAGTTCTCTCAACTTATTCATATCACCTCTATATAGGCTTTCCGTATGAGAGAATAATGAAGTTTATTTCGGTTATTTAAAAGTTTAATAAGGTAGTACTTAAATTAAAAAAGATCCAGTTTAATTCTGTCAATATTATTATTTTAAATATTGATATAACAATAAAAGTAATGATTATGATATTTCAATATACAGAAATCGTTATCTTTGCTATACAGTATGATTATATCTGAGGATTAGTATATATTATTATTTCATCATTCATAGAATAATCAAAGTACAGAGGCTTGCTAAAGAAAATATGCAAGTCATATTGAGAGAACAGTTGAATTAAAATTACAGTATAGATACAATAACACAATATACAGAAATTCAGGAATAGTAAGGAATCCCTGTGACAAGGATTAACCATATGATGCTTGCTATATAATAATCGTGAAATCATTAAATTTTTTAATCTACAGAGAAAAATAAGATACACTGAGTTTGCATGTACAAGCCAAAAGCAACATTTGACAGAGAATAAATCCTGTTTTATAATGTGTATGTTATGATTTATGTACATACTAGAACCAGATTATATTAAATCGGATGAAGATAAAGTTGTCCATTATTAACTCTGGACATGATGGAAGTAAATCACCATTTGCTGGATGTAAACCAAATCTCTAATGATTCATTTTAATAATGTTAATAAATACAAAAATTTACCAAAGCCATAAAACTGAAGATTAATCAGTAGAATAACAATTACACTAACAGGAAAAAATCCATAATTGTAATACAGTATATAAAATATTTCGTTTTATTACCTTTAAAAATTGTTGTTAAGATTATAATTTATTAAATTATTGTTTTATCTCAAATACTATATTGTTTTTCAGATAAAGCAATAATTAATTGTTTTAAAGTTTGCTTAATTTGAAATTTCTTATAAATTACATTTAACATTAATTTTTTAATATTGTGTACTCTATTTTTACCATGCCATTATATATTACTTGATGACGTACAGACATTTTAAATCGAAGTTTTAACTTTATTAAAAAATTTTTCTGGTGAAGTGTTGAAATTCTTTTATTTTTTTCTAATAAAATTTTCTACCTTATATCGGAATCATTGTACTACTTCCTATTTCTGTACAATTCTATCCTTCATAAAAACAAAAATCGACAGATTTTCTTTATGTATATTTTTTTTTTTTTAGTCGCTTCAAATTAATTTGAAAAATGTTTTAATCGTTAATATCTAATTGTTGGGTAAACTTTTTTTCATAACTTTGGAGCAATTTCCTATATTATCTTATTTTAATTATGATAACATTTATAAGTATCATTAAAATTTTTCTATAACAAAAAATGATATATAGAACTTAGAAAATGAAAATTTAAGTTAAATTATAGAACAGGAAAAAATTTCCCAACGAAATAATTTACATTTAATAAATTCTATTTATTAAATATTGAAAGTAAAAGCAACTAGAACAAGAATGAAAATTATAATCTAAGAAAAGAGAGATAAAAATACAGGAAAATTAAAGAAAGTGATGCAGATATTTATTCAATCTAAAAGAACATTTTTTTGTTTTTCTAATGTTATTCAATTTATGATTTATTAAAAACTGGAAGATATAATAATAAAATAACTTAAGCAGCAACGAAAGATTAATCTGACTATAATAAAACATTTTATATTTTAAAAGATAATATTAAAAATTGAATTGGCAAAATTAAGTATCAATATGTCATTTAAAATTATAATATTTTAATTGTGGTAGTCAAAATAACCGACTCAAAAATTTGTTTTAATTTATTATTGTTTAAACATGGCTATTTCTATAAATAACTTTCATTTAAATATTTACAATTCATTATTTTTAAAATATTTAATTTTCGTTTAAATATTTACAATTATTTATTCTTATATTCTTCTGGTATTGGCAATTTTGAACAGAATGAAAAGAATCATTACAGATTTGATTTATAATCAGAAGATAAATTCACTCTAAAAAATCATAATCTTATAAATTTCAAAAGTTTTAATTGTATATGATTTAATTGCTGCATCATTGTTATATAGGTTTTATATTAATTTATAATTTATTTTATTATAGATTATTTGGCAAGATAATATCAATTTATTAAATATTGTATTATAATCCTAAAAAAATAAATTTTTAGTTTATAGTTTATTTGGACTTGCATATGTTCAAGTTTGATATTTTTATATAAAGAGGAAAATTCGGTTATTTGAGCTTTATTTAGTTTTATAAAATTTAGAAAGCACCATTTATAAATATTTGATCAAATTATTTTAAACAATATTGAAAATTTATATTACTGCTATTGTTTATAATAAATTAATTTTGTTTATTATAGTAAAATATGTTGACATAACAATTAAATACGGTAGTTATTGTTATTATTTGTTGTAGGGGCGATTAATATATTTATGCAAATAGGGAAGATAATGCGATATGATTATGTTCGGTAAGAACAAATAATCAATAAATAAAAGCATAAAATTACAATTGAATAAAGAGAATATCTGTCAACTTATTTTTCCTTTTTCGATAAGATTATGAATAATATAGCGGATAATAACTTATGATTAATCCTGTATTAAATATTTGACTGTTGTAGAATATGAATCGCATTACTTCATTCATTGACCTAGCCCTCGATACAGCATATAAATAAATGGGTGTTTTATGGCAGAATGTTTTTGGGTCAAATAAGATAGAACATAATAACAGAAATATACATTAGATCTTGACACAAATAGAGAATTAAATAGCCTTTTATAGAAATTCGGTTAAAAATAAGGACAAAAATATGATTTATCAACTGTGACATTCCGTAGATAAAGCAGGAAAGTTGCATAGATGACATTTTTTGATGAATTTTTCTGATGCTGAGATAGTTTATAGAGATTATATAATTCATGAATATTTAAATGTTAATAAATTTTCTAAATTAGAATTTAAATCTTATTCTTAAATATATACTCATTGAAATATTTAAAAATGTGAATATGTTATTTTTTTATGTTTAGGTTAGATGAATTTTGAAAATTCCTTATTCAAATCACGATTTAGATCGAATAGTGATATTATATATTAGTGAAGATTACTAAGATTTATACACGTCATTTGAAAATTTTGTTCTTTTTTGTCTTCGGTAGTTTTATTTTGGCAGCAATGCTAGGCCAAGCTGGAAACGACTTGCGAAGGTCATGGTAGTCACGTGTCACGACATGTGGGGTCATGAACATAGAAGCCTTTGGGTACGAAAGCGCCAAAAGAGAAGATGGATGGATGATATTCTGCCCTTCCTGATCCTAACTAATGGGAGAAAGATAGTGGTTTCACTCAAGGTGTCAAACATTAGAAATATAGGAAATAAAAATAAAAAATTAGATTGTTCATTTATTAGGCGGCGAGATAGTGGTTTCACTCAAGGTGTCAAACATTAGAAATATAGGAAATAAAAATAAAAAATAAGATTGTTCATTTATTAGGCGGCATTTCTTTGAATTTCAAGATTGATTAATAAGAACAATCAATCTGTTATTTTAACAAATTTATGAAGTAAAAAATTTGTTTTTGAGATGTAAACATGGAATATACGCTTGAAGTAATTAGTGTTTGTTAGAAAAGCAGGTTTTTATGATTTTGTTTTTGATTTATTGAATATTTCCATTAAAACTTAAAACACATTTACAATAACTCCATAATAACTGTTTAGTTAAACTTTTTATATTCATAAATCTTTTAGAATATAAGAAAATTTATAAACATATTATAGCATATTTTATTGATTTATTTGGCAGGAAGATGAATGGTAGCATCTTAAGTGTTAGAAAATTCATCTTGATAGAATGTTATTTTCCGTTTTCATACTTTATAATTCATTTTTTAATATAAAGTTTAAAAATTTCTTTAACTTTTTTCCATGCAAATTAATGATTATGGATATTAAAACAGAAAAAAAATCGGAATTTTTCTTCGAAAACCAATCTGATACTTTAAATTAAATTTTAAAAGTTATATAGAATAGAAGATTGATTGAAATTAAGTATGCATTCTTTCGTTTGATCTTTTTATATAAATATTTTCTTCACTAGGATAGTAAAACTATTGTAAAAGGATATTAAACGGCCTCAAGACGAGTTTACTGACATTCATAAGGTCATATCAAATCTTTTAAGAACTCAGAGAGAGAAGATTGATGACGACGACGATTTTTAGTATTTGTCTTTTAGGTTATTAAAATATTAAAATTTTTTATTAAATTGCTTATTCTTAAAGAATAAAAATTAATTAATTTTTATGTTTCAGTAAGAAATTCAACGTTTTGAAATTAAATCTTATTATTCATTTTTATTAATTAAGCTAGATTAAATTTTTTTCTGATATAGGAATAAACATAACATTGATATTCGATTTTTAAAGATAGAAATACTTTACATAATTCCTATTTACGAGACATATAAAAGAATTGCAAATATCCGGATATACTTAAACATATTACATACCCTACGGTTAAATACCAATGTCAGATTATTTAAAATTATGGTGATTACTCTCTAAATAATTAATTTAGCGTTTATATAGTTGTGTATTTCTCTTAGTAAACCTTGATATTATCGTTTATATATCATATGTTGCATATTATTACATATTTAATCGTGAATTATTGTGTGTTATTTATATAAATTAAGTGAAGTACAGTACTCTAATTTGTATGCTTATAGTAATGAAAACAGCTAATAAAGCATTCTAACTAAAGATTTTTTTAAAATGAATTATATCTTTCGTAATATAGGTGTAAAAACTTCGTGAAAAAAATGTAAACTTCTAGAATTTCTTAGAAAAACAATATTTTAACAGCACTATCAAAAATATTAATATATGCTGATATTAATGATTATATCAATGAAATTTATTAAATCATTGCGCAAAATTTATAATGAAAATTTATGCAAAATGAAGATAAATTATAAAATAATAAAAATGTTGAATAAAAGAATTCTGAAAATCAGATTTTTAAAATAATATATTGATATCGTTCTAATATACCCAATTATGTAAATATAGTTGTTTAAAGTTGTTATTATTTTATTCTTATATCAAGTAATCCTCTTTATAATGGATTTCAGAATGTGACGATGCGAAGAAAATAAAAATTCAATTAAGTTATTATTTTATTCTTATATCAAGTAATCCTCTTTATAATGGATTTCAGAATGTGACGGTGCGAAGAAAATAAAAATTCAATTGAAAGAAATGCCAAGTGATTGTAATAATTTCAACACTCTGGTCACACCCTCGGTATCTCTTTACAATAAATATAAAGTTACAGGTTTAAGTTTCATCTTGAAGTTATGGAGCTGACAGACAAGTTATTATATTATTATAGATCACATAATATTTCACTTAAAGAAGTTTTATTAGCCATTTCTCAAATAATAATCACATTATTCTATTTTAGTTATGATCAGTAAGATGATTAATTTTTCAACTGAAACATGCTAAGTGCATAAAATATTAGTAACAGATAAATAGATATTAATAATTTAAAAATTTTAATATTGCTTTAATTAATTATATTTCCAGATAAAATTCATAATTTATTATTATAATAAATTTTAATGATTTAAAAAATATATATTTTTAATCCTGTAAACAAATATATGCTTAATGAGTTCTTTAAATATTTTATCTAGTTATTTTATTTATCTATGTATTTTTTGACTTTGTGCTTTTATTATGTTCCTTTAATCAGATTTAATTCCACGTATTTAAAGTTTTATAAGATAATTTTTATTGTCAAATTAATCTAGAAAAAAAAAATAACATATTCACATTTTTAAATATTTCAATGAGTATATATTTAAGAATAAGATTTAAATTCTAATTTAGAAAATTTATTAACATTTAAATATTCATGAATTATATAATCTCTATAAACTATCTCAGCATCAGAAAAATTCATCAAAAAATGTCATCTATGCAACTTTCCTGCTTTATCTACGGAATGTCACAGTTGATAAATCATATTTTTGTCCTTATTTTTAACCGAATTTCTATAAAAGGCTATTTAATTCTCTATTTGTGTCAAGATCTAATGTATATTTCTGTTATTATGTTCTATCTTATTTGACCCAAAAACATTCTGCCATAAAACACCCATTTATTTATATGCTGTATCGAGGGCTAGGTCAATGAATGAAGTAATGCGATTCATATTCTACAACAGTCAAATATTTAATACAGGATTAATCATAAGTTATTATCCGCTATATTATTCATAATCTTATCGAAAAAGGAAAAATAAGTTGACAGATATTCTCTTTATTCAATTGTAATTTTATGCTTTTATTTATTGATTATTTGTTCTTACCGAACATAATCATATCGCATTATCTTCCCTATTTGCATAAATATATTAATCGCCCCTACAACAAATAATAACAATAACTACCGTATTTAATTGTTATGTCAACATATTTTACTATAATAAACAAAATTAATTTATTATAAACAATAGCAGTAATATAAATTTTCAATATTGTTTAAAATAATTTGATCAAATATTTATAAATGGTGCTTTCTAAATTTTATAAAACTAAATAAAGCTCAAATAACCGAATTTTCCTCTTTATATAAAAATATCAAACTTGAACATATGCAAGTCCAAATAAACAATAAACTAAAAATTTATTTTTTTAGGATTATAATACAATATTTAATAAATTGATATTATCTTGCCAAATAATCTATAATAAAATAAATTATAAATTAATATAAAACCTATATAACAATGATGCAGCAATTAAATCATATACAATTAAAACTTTTGAAATTTATAAGATTATGATTTTTTAGAGTGAATTTATCTTCTGATTATAAATCAAATCTGTAATGATTCTTTTCATTCTGTTCAAAATTGCCAATACCAGAAGAATATAAGAATAAATAATTGTAAATATTTAAACGAAAATTAAATATTTTAAAAATAATGAATTGTAAATATTTAAATGAAAGTTATTTATAGAAATAGCCATGTTTAAACAATAATAAATTAAAACAAATTTTTGAGTCGGTTATTTTGACTACCACAATTAAAATATTATAATTTTAAATGACATATTGATACTTAATTTTGCCAATTCAATTTTTAATATTATCTTTTAAAATATAAAATGTTTTATTATAGTCAGATTAATCTTTCGTTGCTGCTTAAGTTATTTTATTATTATATCTTCCAGTTTTTAATAAATCATAAATTGAATAACATTAGAAAAACAAAAAAATGTTCTTTTAGATTGAATAAATATCTGCATCACTTTCTTTAATTTTCCTGTATTTTTATCTCTCTTTTCTTAGATTATAATTTTCATTCTTGTTCTAGTTGCTTTTACTTTCAATATTTAATAAATAGAATTTATTAAATGTAAATTATTTCGTTGGGAAATTTTTTCCTGTTCTATAATTTAACTTAAATTTTCATTTTCTAAGTTCTATATATCATTTTTTGTTATAGAAAAATTTTAATGATACTTATAAATGTTATCATAATTAAAATAAGATAATATAGGAAATTGCTCCAAAGTTATGAAAAAAAGTTTACCCAACAATTAGATATTAACGATTAAAACATTTTTCAAATTAATTTGAAGCGACTAAAAAAAAAAAAATATACATAAAGAAAATCTGTCGATTTTTGTTTTTATGAAGGATAGAATTGTACAGAAATAGGAAGTAGTACAATGATTCCGATATAAGGTAGAAAATTTTATTAGAAAAAAATAAAAGAATTTCAACACTTCACCAGAAAAATTTTTTAATAAAGTTAAAACTTCGATTTAAAATGTCTGTACGTCATCAAGTAATATATAATGGCATGGAAAAAATAGAGTACACAATATTAAAAAATTAATGTTAAATGTAATTTATAAGAAATTTCAAATTAAGCAAACTTTAAAACAATTAATTATTGCTTTATCTGAAAAACAATATAGTATTTGAGATAAAACAATAATTTAATAAATTATAATCTTAACAACAATTTTTAAAGGTAATAAAACGAAATATTTTATATACTGTATTACAATTATGGATTTTTTCCTGTTAGTGTAATTGTTATTCTACTGATTAATCTTCAGTTTTATGGCTTTGGTAAATTTTTGTATTTATTAACATTATTAAAATGAATCATTAGAGATTTGGTTTACATCCAGCAAATGGTGATTTACTTCCATCATGTCCAGAGTTAATAATGGACAACTTTATCTTCATCCGATTTAATATAATCTGGTTCTAGTATGTACATAAATCATAACATACACATTATAAAACAGGATTTATTCTCTGTCAAATGTTGCTTTTGGCTTGTACATGCAAACTCAGTGTATCTTATTTTTCTCTGTAGATTAAAAAATTTAATGATTTCACGATTATTATATAGCAAGCATCATATGGTTAATCCTTGTCACAGGGATTCCTTACTATTCCTGAATTTCTGTATATTGTGTTATTGTATCTATACTGTAATTTTAATTCAACTGTTCTCTCAATATGACTTGCATATTTTCTTTAGCAAGCCTCTGTACTTTGATTATTCTATGAATGATGAAATAATAATATATACTAATTTAAAATTTTTCTACATCTATATAATTTAGTTTTCTAAAAATCTCTTCAATTTCACTGTTTCTGTTGATAATGCTGAAATAATGGAAATAATGTATGAACACCAATTAGAAAAGCTCGGAAAGTTAATTTTTCATGAGGAATTCGATCCTCAGTATCTGGAACTAATTTACTGATTTAATAAAGCTGCAATGCTTAATCGCAAATCGGACTATCCGCTCAATTCTCGATCCAGAATTGAAGGCAAGGCGGGGCTCAACTTCCACTTTCAATTCGCTGTTTTGGTTTCGATTTGGCGGTTGGTTTGATGATGGTTTGACACACAATCCTGGTAAGTTATTAATTTAGATGATGAACAACGATATATAAAAATATGAAAATAAATATTTCTTAAACAGTTAGTATTGTGGTTATTCATCGTGAGGTGGCTAATGGCCGGAATCTCACAAAGCAGCACTTCAACTTTTATGTTCATAAGTCTTTTGCCCGTGTAGTCCTCATCTCTTCTCATTAAATGGCCAAACCATCTTAATCTACTTTCTTGGATTTTACTTGCAATATCCGTAACCTTCACTGTCCCTTGGATGTGTTCATTTCTAATCCTGTCTGCTCGTGTCACTCCGCACATCCATCTTAACATTCTCATTTCTGCCACCTTCATCCTTTGTAAATTGGATTTCTTAAGGGGGAGTGCTTCCGTTCCATACAGCATTGCTGGTCTCACCACTGTCCTGTATACTTTGCCCTTTAGACGCACAGGGATCTTCTTATCACATAGGACTCCAGAGACTTCTTTCCAATTTTTCCAACCTGCCTGTATTCTGTTATTCACTTCTCTACCTGTCTCGCTCAATTCATCCACAATCGAACCAAGGTATCTGAAGTGGTCTGTTTTCCTAACTGTTGTTTCCATTAGCTTCAGCTCCTCATTTTCCTGGGTCCCTATGTTGCAGGCCAAATATTCTGTCTTGCTTCTGCTGATTTTCAGTCCTCTGTCTTCTAAAGCTTTCCTCCAATTCTCCAGCTTTTCTTCGACCTCTGCTCTAGATCTTGAATTCTTTCATCATCTGAATAATTTTTTTCGGGTCTGAATAGTATATATATTAAAATTAAAGTTAATCAGATATGTTCAAAGTGTAAAGGAAAAAGTATGCTATGATGGTTCTAACAAAAACTTAGAAATGAGTTAATCTATTATAAAAATATTTGTTAAATAAAAAATAAGCAAACTATTAAGAAAATAAGATATTTAACCAATTTAGAAGACGTGAAATAATTAAATAAAAAATAAGCAAACTATTAAGAAAATAAGATATTTAACCAATTTAGAAGACGTAAAATAAAATAATAATAATTTATTTTATCTTAAATTTTCAATCAAATAATCGTTTGCAAATTATAGAAAACATTTTAATTTTAATACTCTGCCTAATATTTTTTTATACATCAAATATTTTTGTAGTAAATATAATTTATTTTTTAGATGAAAACAAAAAGAAAAACCTTTCAGTATCTTTTTTCTTTGCTATTTCATGTCATATTCAAATTGAGGTTACTAAGATGAAAGACATTCTAATGCTTACCATGGGTCGGCCCACCCGTGATTGGGTCGACCATTACATGAAGAATGGAGTTCAACGAGCTAGGTCCTCCTGTAAAAAAATCTGAAAGTATGAGATTCAGAATTAAATTCAAATTCTCCAAGTTAAACTAATGCTATGGCCAGGTGTAGAGCATTAATTTAATCATTATTAGGCCATCAATAACCTAATATTAATATGCTAACATACGTAATTAAATTTGCTCTTTATTTTGGTTCGACTCTTTCGAAATTTTCAAGGGACCTTAAATAATGTAATGTAGACTTTATATCAAATTTAATTAAAATCGGTTGAATTATACGATCTACACAGATGTCATAAGAAGAAAAATTATCATTTTTGTTATTTTTAAAATTCAGTTTTATTATACAGTAGTTCCTTTATATTATAATTGGATTTGACGTTTCAAATTTTGAATATTTTTTCTCGAATATAAATGTCCGATTAATAATACCTGGAACGAAAGCTACATCGTGTTGAATTTCTACTGTAAATTCTTATAATCAATTAGTGATTACGATAACACAGCAGTAGTTCCAGAATTTCTACATAGAAAGAGTTTAGAGAGGGCAGTCTGTTTGGAAGTGAGATAAAAGATTTGTCTCGAATAGCGTTTACATAACAGATTTATTTTTACTTGCATTATTATTATGGTATTTTATTTGAGGGACTGATGGAGATTATGGGGAGGCTCAAGCTTTCATAAACCACTTCTTTGCTTAGTCACTATGATTACGATATTGTACTTGATTTGAATCATTGCTGTGCTTTTTTAATAAAATAAAAATTGATCGTTGCTGTGCTTTTTTAATAAAATAAAAATTGATCGGTGTTGGATAAATAAATTATTTATTGCCAGCTTTGTAATAAGAACTAAACTTTTGAAAATTTTTAAAATTTATTCTGATAATATCGAGATGAATGGATTAATTTTAAGTTAATACGTTCTGTAAATAATTTTCAGTGAACTCACCTTAAAAAATAACATTTTAAATACAAAAAAAAAGAAAAGTCGATAGATATAAATTCGTAATTCATCATTTTATGTTTTTGTAAGAATTTAGCAATCGATAGGGAGGACCAAGGTGTATATTTGTATTGAATGATCTGACTATTCATTAAGGGTGAAACAGGTTAAACCTATGAGAATCGGGCGATTGGAATGTTCAGTACAATAACTTTTTTCTTTCTGTTACACCCAAAATTATAGATATTTTAACATTTATATTTTAAAAAACGATTAAATTAAATTAATTTTGAAAAATAAAATTTGGATATTAATGTTTAAAACCAAAGCGTTCCTATAATTTGACTTTGCTTACTTTATTAATTAATAGACTAATATAGTTTTTTATTATTCATTAATCAAATATAATTTGAATTATTTAAATGTTTTTAAATTTTTGAATAAAATAAATATCTGGATCAAAAAAGGATTTAAAAACATCTATTTTTTTAAATAACAGAAATAAACTATATATTGAAAACTTTTGCATCATTAGTGTTAATGATGCATAAATATAATAGACACGTCTTTGGGTGATATGTCGCTGTTTATTGCGAAAGTATTTGAGATTAAACTAGATAAAAAAAAAAATAGCTGAAATATATTCCAATTTTCATTCATAGTCTTGAATGCATATCAAACGTAAATCATACCATCTAGTAATTATCGAAATTTTTCCTAAATTCACCCAATTCGAGATTGATGGATTGTAGTGATCTAAATTTTCTTTTGAATTCAGACATTTATTTCAGTGATAATCATTTAGTAAAATTTTAATTATTTGACCTTTTACTAGAACCTAGAAGTTTCCCCCATCATCTTTTGAAAAGCAATAAATCATGCTTTTTTTAAGATTATAGATATAATAATGTGTTAAAAATTCAATACGTATAATGTTCCATATAGGGCCTAAAAGATGTTTGAAAATATAAGTCTCTAAATATTAATAAAATTTTTCGGCCAATCGTGATACCTTTCTTTTTATCATTGCTGAATTACTATATATATTCAAAGAAAAATATATTGTTAAACATATTAAAAGTCTTTTTTGAATAGAATAATAATAAATTTCTGTGAGAAAATTATGCGATTAAATAGTAAAAGTATACAGTTATGAATGTCAGTAATTTAAACAAAAATTTAAGCTATTTTAGATATGTTTCAAAGTGATTTATTCTTAGCTAAATAATTAAATTGGAAAAATGACCAAAAAGATCTCAATCTGATTGAATAACTTGTTTATTCGTAGGAACTCGTTACCTTTTAAGACATAATGACCTTTTTATATGGGACGTTTTTTACTAAGTATTGCGCAAGACTATATAATAATATGCTTATCTAGAATGCCGTGATCTTAGATCACATGGGATTTGAAAAATATTGATGCTTACTTAATATAGTACTAAAATCGTTTTTATCCGTTTATAAAGTTCTTTAGATTTAAAAAACAAAATAATGTAAAGCAAGGGACGCTCGTTAGCAGTTAATATTATGATTTCATATAACAAACATATGTATGTAATTTTTTATTAGTCATTGTCAATAAGTTTTGCTTGAATTTAGACTGTTCCTGCTAGGAAACATAAGAGCAAAATTAATTTATCATAAAATATGGATACGCAAAATTTAAATCATAATATATAGATTAAGGTTACAATAAAACAATAATAATAAAATTAAAAACAGAATGTGGAATTCATATTGATTATAGTCATTTCATGCTCCCTATGTTGCATATACAGAGAGAGAGCAGCATTCTTTCCGAAGGAAATCGTCGACTATTTCCCGTTTCAGGACTCTGACCTCGTATACTTCTACGTATAACGTGCGTATATCTAATCTAAAAAGCAAATGTTTAATTTAATAAAGAAAATACAATACTTAAAATTCTGAATTAAATGTTTTATTTTGACTCTCTTCCAAATCGTAGAGCATTATTATTTATGTAATACTTCACACTGTTGTTTTAGAAGATCCAAATCGTAGAGCATTATTATTTATGTAATACTTCACACTGTTGTTTTAGAAGTCATCTGAATTTCTGTAAACATAACTTTTAAAAAAAAAAAAAAAAAAATGGTCCGTCTCATTGAACCGAAAGACAAAAATACTACAGTACAGTTTGAATATAAAGTTCTATAACAAATATATTTGTCCATTCACACTTCTCTAATTAAATCAAGAAAATTGTATTTAAAAAATATCAGATTTTTCTTAAATTTTGTGCTCAGATTAATAATGATTAATCTTTATTTATTATGTTTTAATTAGTAACATTTTTTTCATTTATGATGTTATAAAAATGCATTGAATTTTAATTACAAAACTTCAAATGCTATTAATGATTATCCATTATTAATTACAGTGTTACGAAAATATTACTATGTACTCATATTATGTTTGATAAATTATTGTTAAAAACTTAAAAAATTAAACTGAATGATTTTAAAATACTATGTAGGTATTTTTTTTTATCAATTTGTCGAAAAATTACGACTTGATTTTATATATGTTTGATTGGAAAAGAAATTTCAGTTATTTGAAATAAATTAAACATGTTTTCAATGTATGTCGAAAAGTTAATCTCGTTAAAATGGAAAATAAGATCGATTATTTTATAAACAGTTCATGTTGGTTTGCATGTTGCTAAACATTTTTCTTAGTATTAATATCAAGATTGGCATCAGAATCATTAAAACAGCTCAACTTTGAACCGATTTGTTTATTCGGTTTGGTTGTAATAAATAGTCCATCTATTTATTATTTTTTTGTACTTTATTTTGTTTGAAACATTTTTTTAAAATGCGATATTAATACTTTTATTTTAGATATAATCAAATATTTGTAATATACTATTTCTTTTTAAGCGACATCAGTCAGTAAATTATTAATTGTTATAAAAAGAACTAATGCTAGAATAAATATATTTGTTTCTATCATCGATGGTTTCTATACATTTATGCTTCCATAGTTGTACCGTTTAGGTGTTCCTATAGCAACGAGAACGATACACTAGTACGGCTAACTCGCATTGTGATATTTTGGCGATATACATGTATATAGTATAGTCAGATCTTGTATTTTTAACGTGAATGGTCTAATCTAACACGCAGATATAATTAGTTTTGCCGATTTAATTGCGAGATTTTTAGTTGAAATCATGTTGACACGGGATGACTTCATCATGCAGCTGTTTTGTGTATATCCATTCATTGTTGTAGCAGCTGTTTTAAGATTTGCCACGCCACAGGTGGGCGGAGCACGGATATTTAATAATATACAGCTTTTAAAATATAATTCAGTTAGCATAAAACTTTAATTTCTTCCGTTATTTAAAATTTTTATATATTGATCTTATATAAAACATAAGATCTGTATAAAAAATACAGTAATTTTTCTACCCTAATGTAATGCAGTTTATAAGTATTTTCTAATTATAATAAAATTCTCGCTAATTACAAAAATGAATTTGAAAATATTATGCAATAAATTTAGCCATTAAATTAAATATTTGATCTAATATATCAAATATTTAATTTAATGGTTAAATTTAATATCAATTTTTTTTTTAATACAAATCAAATTTTTATATTTGTGTTAGGATATACAATTACTTTTTCAGATTTTTCTTTTTTAATGATTATAATCTAAATTAGATATATAGATTTCTTTCAGTTCTATATATCTAATTTAGATTATAATCATTAAAAAAGAAAAATCTGAAAAAGCAATTGTATATCCTAACACAAATATAAAAATTTGATTTTGTATTAAAAAAAATTTGATATTAAATTTAACCATTAAATTAAGTATTTGATCTAATATATCAAATATTTAGTTTGTTTTATAATAATATGTTTATTAGTATTGTAATATTAAAAAACAAAAAAAGATAAGATTTCAATCTAATTTCCAAATCTTATAATTGCATCTAATGCAAGTGAAAGGAGAGGAAAATTCATATATATTATTAATATATAAATTTGTTGACAGCCATATTCATTTTTATATTTGATTATTATAATAGTAAGTGCTCACTTTTTATTTTTATTTTATATTAATATTGCTGCTTATATGTAAGTAGCAATATTTTATATTTTAAAACAAGTATAATTGACACAGTTTCAAATCAAGCACACTTGGCAGTGAGAAATAAATAAAAATTTAATTAATAAACAAAAGTACTTTCAATAATTATGTTTACCATCATCAGTCGTACATTCGATTAAGAATAGAACAGAGGAATAACAATTTGAAAATAAGTTTAAATATTAAAGGAGTTATATAAATATATGAATAAAATAACATAAACTAAAATTATAAAACTAAGACATATTAATTAACAGTATGGGTGGAGAGTTAAAAATAATCATAATGCACATTTTTTAATTGCGTATTTCCAGGCGTTACTAAGGCCATCCGCTTGCCTAATATTAATGATGTTACCCGTTTTATTGCCTTTTAAAATTTCGATCTTCTCTGTAGTTGGTAGAGCCTTGCGATCTCGTACCTCTTTAATGACACATGCTTCATGCCAAAGAACATTAATGTCTTTCTCATAAGCTCTTATCGCTAATGCGGTGTTGAAGTTACCTTTCGAAATATCTGCCTTATGTTCGGCTAATCTATCTTTAAAATTACGTGCCGTTGCTCCGACATATGTTTAGATTTTGTTATCACTATTATTTTGTATGGGGATTTTGTAAACCCCAGATTTACACTCTAATGCTCTCTTTGACTTGTCGTTTCTAAGCAAATTGTAGATTGTAGGGCCCCTCTTAAAGGTATGTGTTTTATTAGTTGATTTAAGCACAGACTTAATTGAGCTGTTGGAATGCAGTTTAAAAGGCAAAGGAACTCGACTCTGAGGGTTAAGCAAGTGCACGACAGCTGAGGAGGGCCCCAGTTGGCTGGTGTGTATAGACTGTAGAAGGAACTTGCTTTCAATCTTTCGGTATATTCTTCGCATAAGTTTCAACACCGCATTAGCGATAAGAGCTTATGAGAAAGACATTAATGTTCTTTGGCATGAAGCATGTGTCATTAAAGAGGTACGAGATCGCAAGGCTCTACCAACTACAGAGAAGATCGAAATTTTAAAAGGCAATAAAACGGGTAACATCATTAATATTAGGCAAGCGGATGGCCTTAGTAACGCCTGGAAATACGCAATTAAAAAATGTGCATTATGATTATTTTTAACTCTCCACCCATACTGTTAATTAATATGTCTTAGTTTTATAATTTTAGTTTATGTTATTTTATTCATATATTTATATAACTCCTTTAATATTTAAACTTATTTTCAAATTGTTATTCCTCTGTTCTATTCTTAATCGAATGTACGACTGATGATGGTAAACATAATTACCGAAAGTACTTTTGTTTATTAATTAAATTTTTATTTATTTCTCACTGCCAAGTGTGCTTGATTTGAAACTGTGTTATAAAAGGAAAAGAAGGCAGTATATCGTTTTTGTTTATGTCAAGTATAATTGATTAATTACTTTCAATTTCCATTTGTTTATAATATTGTACTATATAAAGGAATATCTGATATGATTTGTCAAGGAATCAGATGCAGCCCATAGATCAAATGTACTAAAATTAAAAAATAATTTTGTTTGCTAAAATTTTAATCTATAATTAATAATTTGAAGAATATATTTCATTTATAATAAATTATAGTTTATTAAAATGTTGTATTAAAATTAATATCTAACATTAAATCTGTAACTCTATTCATTTGCACAAATAAAATTGATTTAAGCTGATTTGAACAACTTTTATATCTTTTAAAAGAAAATCTGTATATTTTTTAATAATTTTAGCAAAGTTTATGTTTTATTATCATCATCAATAAGAAAAGCTTATAGCTCATGCTATAATTTAGGATGATTCTGTATATTTATATAGAATCATCCTAAATTAAATGCTGAAACTTTCAGAGCATTTAGTGAAATAAAAATGAGTAATAAAGATACTATAAATATGAATCCTGATATGTTATTTTAATAAGAAACTTTATTTATAATTTCTATATTGAGCATTCTAGTACAGTATTTACATCTTGTGCTGATATTTTTTACATTGAGAAAAAAAGGATAAAAGAGTATAATTTTGAAAAAGTAAAGAATATACAAGTAGTATATCCTAAAAAGAATACATGTACAGTATGTCCTCCTCTTATATGTTTTCAGAGATTTATAGATGCAAAAGTCTCATTATTTTTATTGAATTTCCATAAAATGCAAATGAAAATTTTGTTAAACAATTTACTCTTTTTAAGAAATATCAATTAGTATCTAAAATTTTCTTATCTATGCTTAAAATAGGCTCATAAATTTCATTTGACCATTTGTATTTGCTAATATGCTCATTCATATATATCAAATTTAAGCATTGTTGGACTTATGTAGTTTTTGATTTATGTGGAAATTTTGTTGATAAATTAATTGTGTAAGTATGAGGATTAGGGTTTCTTTCCCTGGTTCCCGGGAAATTGTAAGATTTTTCACACTTTGTATTCCCGGGAATTCCCGGGAACTACCAGACAGATAGAAAAAGTTATAAAATACAATTAAATATAATCCCGAAGACTGTACGAAAGTTATTTATAAAAGAATTTGATAATTGGCAATATGGAAAAGCATGTGGGCATGGTTTACTAAGAGTTGCACTCACATCTGATCACGGATTATATTTAATTGATCTGTGAGTGTGACACCTATTGGAAACTTGGTTGGTTTGTTTATTTCTTTTCCTTCTTATGGAGCCAATATAAAGTTTGCATTATTTTGAATTAAATTATTATTAAAATGCTAAATAGGTAATTCAAAAAGTGATTGTGAATTACCTACTTAACTTGTGAGGAAGAGAGCATAGGAAATTTGGAAGAGAAACCAATGATGTTGAAAATAAAATAAGAAAAAGCAATCCACTCAAAGACAAAGGTCCTATGTTGTTCAATTACCTGAGTTCTAGCTTGAGCAAGTTGTGAAGCAAGAATTCAGTTATTCGACTCAACAGAAAATCAATCATCAAGTATTATAAAATTGGGCCAGGCTTTGAAAACAATTCCTCCATCATCACTTAAAGCAGAAAGAGCATTTTTTGCTGTTGGTTTGTTTATTAACAAAGCTAAGAACTAGGCTGAGCAATAAGAGCATTGATTGCTTATGTTTCCTCAAATCATACTTTAAGAATGAGTGATGAATATTTTATTTGTATTTTGTAGTTTGAATTGTAAATTAGTTATACATAAAGGAATATAAATTTTGGAATTTATTAATATCCTTCTTTTGTGTATTTGTTATTGATATTAATTATAAATAACCATTTTTTTAGATTTTATTAAATTTTAATTCATTCCCTGGATTCCCAGGAATGGATTTTATGTTCCTGGAATTTTCCGGAAATTCCCGGGAATGAAAAAAGGCCGGAAAATCAGAAACCCTAATGACAATCTACTGTATTTTTAATAGCAAGCTGCTTATGAGGTACATCTGATATCTGTAACTCAAAGTCAGCTAATTGGCACATTATCTCTGAAAAATCCCTTAAGAGCAATATAAGTTTCAAAAATAATAAACATAAATTTAGTTGAAAAGCACTGTATTAGTGAAGCACTCTAAAATGAAGCCTCTTAAAGCAGGATATACTTATACACACTTACACTTTGCTGTTAATATGTCTGATTATATATATATATATATATTTTTTTTTTTTTTTATAAGTTACAGACCCATTACAAAACAGCGGGATAAACTTTAATTGAAGCCAATTTCTTTTTTTTTCATATCAAATATAGATATCTCTCAGGATTACAAAGGTTATTGGAACATCAAAACTGTTAAGTGAACATTCATAAAGCTGAAACTCATTTCCCATTAATTCCAATGTAAAAATTTTTAGTTGGTTCTTGGATACCAGAAAATCACTGCCATTTTACCTATTAATATTAAACATTTTGAAAAGCATTAATATAAATATTATCATTTATACTATATATAATACAATACTTTATGTTAGATATTACTTATTTAGTCTATCACTTGCTATTTGACTTTGAATTTCAGAGGAGCTGAGTGTCAAGTGATCTTCATATTTAAGTTTAATAAAGCAATAAACTTGCTAATCATTGTGGTTTTATTTATTAGTTAAAAATTTCCAAATTTCCAAAATTATTTCCATCAAATATTATCCTAAATTTATATAATTCTCAAAAATCTTTATTCTGCTAAATTATTGGTAAAAATAAATTAAATTTTCTGGAAGTTAATATTGATGTTTTCAATTCTATTCATTAAAAATCCATCAATTATAAATTTTATTATAATAATTATTTTAATAAAACTAATAAGCACAAAAAAATTTACTTATTTAAATCAATACATTGGTTAGATTTAGCATCTTTCAATAGAATAACAAAATACCAATATTTTTCAAATTTATATATGAATAAAAAAGATATTAGAGATTTGTATAGTTGGAATAATGTGTAATCATTGTTTCCAAGGTTGAGTAATGTTATATAGTTGCAAAAATATTTGGAAAAATGCAGTAAATATATTATAAATATTCATATTATTGGTATATGCCAAGCATCAGATTTGATACTACATCCTCTAGAGAAAGTGGAATTCAGTTTTGCCTTAATATTATTAATAGACAGAATAAATTTGATATATTTGATGTAATCAGTAAAAGCATTAATTAAAGCAAATTACAGTGGATAATTGATCAATAATCAAATAATTTCTTTGCAAAAACAAAAAAGTGCAATAGATTTATGCTCTTCATTAAATCAAAAATTTGTTAATGTTCATAAACCAAGGGATACCTGTATTGTATTATATCAGTTCTTTTTGAAAATATTTCTTAAATGTGATTGATAAATATAAGTAAATATTTTTTTTTATAAATTGCCTATGTAATTTATTTATAGCAAATACATTTCCAGCCAATTAAAAAATTAAAAGGCCAAACTACAATTACAGTATTTGAGTAGTAGGACATAAGCAGAGCAAAGCAACAAGGAAAATAAGGACATTTTAAAAACAATCTAATTACATGCAAAAATTTTTTATTCTTTGAAATCTCTCAGCAGGAGGTCTCAGGGAATAAAAATAGTGTATTTGGACTTCCTATCCTTTTTTATTCTTTAAAATCTGATTGATTTATTAAATTCATTTTATTACTATCTTAATTCAGTTTTAATCTGTATTCTTTATTTATTTAATAAAAATAATTTTATTGGAATTTAAAATAATAAATAGTTTTAACATATATTACAATACCATTATTTAATGTTTTAAAATTTTTATATAATAATTGAAATATCATTAATTTTATTTTATTTTTCCTGCAGTAAATAAAATATATATGAGATGCTTGATGTAGTTCACAATATTAGTTAAAATATTGACTTATTCATAACTTACTGAATTATGAGAGTAAGTATTCAAAAAAATTACTTTGTTTAAATTGCATAATATACAATAAATATAATTAAATATATGTGTTAATATATATTAAATAAAAAATAATGCTGTTTTTATAATTAAATTTTTCTATAATAAAAGATTACTTAAACACATTAACCATGCATACAAATAATCACAAGCCAGCAACAAAATAATTTTAAATACTTAGAAATTCATGATGAAAAATTATTAGATGTGATCAGAAGCAGAATTTTCTAGATTACATTTAATACATTCTTAACATTTGAAAATATATTTTATTTGTTTTAAATCAATTAGGATGAGTTTTGATTAAATGAGTATTAGATAATAGTGGATACTAAAAATGCCAAATACTGGATAATGAATACCCAGTATCAAATGTTAACTAATTGTGAATAATTACTTAATAATTTAAATGTTAAATGCAAGATTTTTATTATAAAATTTGCAAGTGTAAATAATAAACTAATAATGAAAATTTCCAAATTATGTACAGGTAAACCTCATATAACACAGTAGTTAAGTTTCTATAAAATCTCATATTACAAGACCATGTTATATGGGACTAAGAATTAATACGAAAAACTAACAAAATTATACTGTTTTTATTTTTATAATTATCAGAAATTTAATATTTTTTAAAAATAACAAAATTTAATAAACAGTTGTAAAACATTTATTAATGTTTTACAAACTGTTATATATGTATGTGTACGTTGGATAATCATTTAATTTTCTCCCTCATCATCTCTGCTAAGCATAATAAAATGAATGTTTTCTCTCTCTTGTAGAATATATTTTTAATTATACTAACTGCTGATGTGGCCTTACTAAAGCCAAAAGCACTCCAGTTAATTTGTTTGCAAGAATTTATTAAACATTTCTGTCTAAAAAAGACTGAGCTTGTTTCTCTATTTCTTCACCTACTGATATTTCTTTTATAGCATCTAAATTTTGTGTATTTTTTGTTCTTTTTAAAAATTCAGTATTCTTTACTTTTACTTGATAGATCTTTTAAATTTCATGATATGGAGCTAAGCATTTTTTGAAGCTCTCTTTAGAACTTTGTATCCTTTTCAGTTGAAGGGTCATAAAATAAGGAGAATGTCCAAATAATTTTTTCAGAATATCTACAAATTAATATCAGGATTCATAAAAAGATTGGAAATGCTAAAAAGTTACAACATAATAGCAGAGATTTTCCTGCACGAAAGCTCAAAAAATATTGTTATGAGAAGTTTATTGAAAATTATAAACCATGTTCTGTAATTACTGTATTGTGTGAAGATTGTCACAATTTTCTAACCATGTTAGAGTGAAACCATGTTGTAGAAGTACCATATTATACAAGGATTGCCTATAGTCAGTGGTTTCCAAACTTTTTGTGTCTGTGCCTCCCTTTTTTCATAAAAAAATTGATATGCCCCCTGATTTTCATAATAGTCTAATTTTATAAATACTTTCTTCTTACAATTTAATACTAGCAAAACAATATATTATATTTTGTATAAATAAAGTTCTTATACATAAAAAATATATATTTATTATGGTGTAATAATTTTTAATACAATTAAACAAACTTACAAAAAAATGAAAAATAGAACACATGTTTAATACAACATAATATTTAATGCAATGGGTGGACTTGTTTTTCAGCAGAAATTCTCTCAAATCTGGTGTCATGGAAGATATTGCTACTCTCAATTTTTTTATAATCACAAAATGAGATTGTTATTTTGTCTTTAAAATATTATCCATGTATAAATAAATTATATTATCCATGAATCTATAAATTTTATAATATTAAATTTATATATTCGTGTATCCAGAAACTTTCTGCTATGGATATATGTATTGTATTTATAACCCTTTTGCTGATTTCATTTTTTCGACACCAATTTGAATTTATTTTTTGCTTATTTGTGTTAAAAATGATGTTTTTGTTAATTCTTGCGTGCCCCCTTGGAATAGACATGCACCCCACAGTTTGGAAAACACTGTTTATAGTAATTTGATAGTGAAAATCTAGTGTCAATTATTAATGTAGACAATGATCAATCTTGATCAACAGTTGTTAAATCTTATTTTGATTTTAATTGCTATAATGATTAACAAAATATGTCAATATAATACTACTACAGTAGACTCTTGATTTTAAAACTTATATGGACCCCCAAAAAAATTTGTAAATGGGAATAGCATTAATTAACATTAGGGACTTTTTGGGACTGACTAAATAGTTTGTAAAAATGCAAATCCACTGTATTGAGTTTTTTAAATGAGGTTATTTCTTTTTAATGATTATATGAAATTTCTCAGAATTGGAATCCTATAAATACTGAAATTTTTTGAATTCAAATACTAATAGTATTAGCAAATACATCTCCTTAACTATCCATAAATTACAAATTCTTGAAACCCAAACAGAATTGTTTCACAAGAAAATTTATTAAAATGATTCTACAGAGCTAAAAAATTGTTTCAATTTGATATGTGAACAAATGCAAATTTGAAATCTGATTTTTCCACATTTTTAATTTTTTTACTTTCTGAAAAAAGAAATTTATTATACATTGTACTTCTCTTACACAATATAATATTATGATATTGTAGATGAAGTAATGCATCAGTATTGTTTTTTTTAGTTAACTACAATATATTTTATATATATTTGATTTGAAATTTAGAATACAGTGATACCTCGGATCATGAACGTCTCAGTTCACGAATAAATCGGTCTACGAACACCATTTGTGAACAAATATTGCTTCGCTTTACGAACGATGCTTCGGTTCATGAACACACACGCATGGAATGCATGGAGCTCACGTGACTCGCGGCGCACAAAACCCTGAACATAGCCTCGCCCCAGCAGCAATCCAGTTTGCCCAGTTCACATGGGTAGAGTAAAGTTTCAACAAGTGTTGATAATTTAGTGTTTTTCCTTATTTAATAATTTATCCCTTATTATGGCTCCCAAAAAAGTTAAAAGTATTAGTGAATTATCCCTTATTATGGCTCCCAAAAAAGTTAGAAGTGTTAGTGAAGGTGATCCCTTATTAAGGCTCCCAAAAAAGTTAAAAGTATTAGTGAAGGTGGCACTCTTATTATGGCTCCCAAAAAAGTTAAAAGTGTTAGTGAAGGTGGTGAAAGTTCCAACAAGTGTTGATATTTTAGTTTTTTCTTTATTTAATAAAATTTATCCGTTATGGCTCCCAAAAAAGTTAAAAGTGATTAAATTTATCCCTTATTATGGCTCCCAAAAAGTTAAGTGTGTTAATAAATTAAATTTATCCCTTGTTATGGCTCCCAAAAAGTTAAAAGTGTTAGTGGAATTTATCCCTTATTATGGCTCCCAAAAAAGTTAAAAGTATTAGTGAATCCCTTATTAAGGCTCCCAAAAAAGTTAAAAGTATTAGTGAAGGTGGCACTCTTATTATGGCTCCCAAAAAAGTTAAAAGTGTTAGTGAAGGTGGTGAAAGTTCCAACAAGTGTTGATATTTTAGTTTTTTCTTTATTTAATAAAATTTATCCGTTATGGCTCCCAAAAAAGTTAAAAGTGATTAAATTTATCCCTTATTATGGCTCCCAAAAAGTTAAGTGTGTTAATAAATTAAATTTATCCCTTGTTATGGCTCCCAAAAAGTTAAAAGTGTTAGTGGGTGGTGTTAAACATGCTTTCTTCTAATATTACTGTTATATTTATTTCCACTGGTGTTAAACATGCTTTCTTCTAATATTACTGTTATATTTATTTCCTCTCTTTATCCCTTATTATGGCTCCCAAAAAAGTTAGAAGTGTTAGTGAAGGTGATCCCTTATTAAGGCTCCCAAAAAAGTTAAAAGTATTAGTGAAGGTGGCACTCTTATTATGGCTCCCAAAAAAGTTAAAAGTGTTAGTGAAGGTGGTGAAAGTTCCAACAAGTGTTGATATTTTAGTTTTTTCTTTATTTAATAAAATTTATCCGTTATGGCTCCCAAAAAAGTTAAAAGTGATTAAATTTATCCCTTATTATGGCTCCCAAAAAGTTAAGTGTGTTAATAAATTAAATTTATCCCTTGTTATGGCTCCCAAAAAGTTAAAAGTGTTAGTGGAGGTGGTGTTAAACATGCTTTCTTCTAATATTACTGTTATATTTATTTAATGCTTTCTTCTAATATTACTGTTATAAATTTATTTCCTTTCTGTATTATTTTCTAATATTACTGTTATATTTATTTCCTTTCTATATTATTTCCACACTCCCAAAAAGGTTAAAAGTATTAGTGAAGGTGGTGTTAAACATGCTTTACTCTGATACAGTTATATATTTATTTCCTTTCTGTATTATTTCCACACATAAAGCCATAACAAGTGAAAGTAGTGTTAAACAAGCTTTCTTCTAATATTACTGTTATGTGGTGGTGTTAAACATGCTTTCTTCTAATATTACTGTTATATTTATTTAATTCCACACAAAGCCATAACATGTTAAAAATTTTTTCTAGGACTGTATTATTTCCACACATAAAGCCATAATATGTTAAAAATTTTTTCTAGGAAAAAACGCTTTCTTCTAATATTATTGTTATATATTTCCTTTCTGTATTATTTTTCTAATATTACTGTTATATTTATATCCTTTTAGTATTATTTCCACACATCTTTCTTCTAATATTACTGTTATATTTATTTCCTTTCTGTATTAATTCACCACAAGCCATAACATGTTAAAAATTTTTTCTAGGACAAAAAACAGTATTTGGATTTACATTAATTGCAATGGGAAAAATTGATTCAGATTACGAACTTTTTGGATCACGAACAGGGTCAAAGAATGGATTGTGTTCGTGAACCGAGGTATCACTGTATTTGGATTTTTGTAATGAATGTTAGACTTCTAGAATGGAGCTGATGATGGCAAATTAGTGCCTTACACATTGCTTATTGTTGTGTATTTTTATTAAAGTAACAATTAAATATTTTCTACCAATTTAATGCTTTTAATTATTGTTTTCATGCTTACAGTGCTGTTTTATTTTCTGTAAATGTAATAACTTAAACACTCTAACTTCATACTAGCCATCTTCAGTCCAATTACTTTAAAACTGATAAAAAGATTAGAAATTTAAATATATTTGAAAGTTAAGAATGCACTAAAAATCTCTTAATAAAGAAAAAGCATTAGCTTTTTGAATTGATTAAATTAGGGAATTTCTAAAAGTAAAAATCAGATTTCAAATTTGCATTTGTTCACATATTAAATTGAAACAATTTTTTAGCTCTGTGGAATCATTTTAATAAATTTTCTTGTGGAACAATTCTGTTTGGATTTCAGGAATTTGTAATTGAATTAATAATTTTGTATATTTTATTAAAACTTCCTATTTTTGTAATTTATATTTTGATCATTTACGTTTAAGCAAATCATTTTTACGCCGACATTTATTATAAAGGCACGTCGTCGCCCTGCGTTACAGAGTTTAGATAGCGTTTGAAAATAAATTATATCGATAAATAAAAAAGAAGGGGCCCCATCGACATTTTTGCAGAGGGCATCTCGATTTTCAGCTATTTGATCATTTACGTTTAAGCAAATCATTTTTACGCCGACATTTATTATAAAGGCACGTCGTTGCCCTACGTTACAGAGTTTAGATAGCGTTTGAAAATAAATTATATCGATAAATTAAAAAGAAGGGACCCCATCGACATTTTTGCAGAGGACATCTCGATTTTCAGCTACGCTGTTGCCCCTTATGACTTTTTTCTGTGGGGTTATGCGAAGGATCTTGTATACGTCCCTCCTCTTCCACGTGATCTTGTGGAACTCAAACGGAAAATTGCAGAGGCAACAGCCACAGTCTCGGAGGACATGCTGGACCGTGTTTGGCAAAGGTTCGATTATCGCGTTGACATTTGTCGAGTCACACATTGCTCCCACATAGAGTTTGTAAAGTGAATGATATATAAAAAAACTTACATCCTTACTCTGAAATTATGTACTTTCTTACTTTCTACTGCTAATAGTTTGTCTACAATAAATTTTTCAAAGTGTTCCCGTACTTTTTGTACACCCTGTATAACAAAATGCGTTGAATAACCAAGAGCTATTCTGTTACAGGAAAAGGGAGAAGAATTTAAAAAATGTTTTGACGAGAAGGTAAAGAAAAAATTTTAAATGTTAATTTTTTGGATAAGCTTGTCTATCCTCTGCATCATAAACTTTTACAAGAATTAATTATTACCCTTTAGAATTCTTATTATTTCAAAAAAACTAACTTATATCAACTAGGAATAGGAATTGAACCTGTTTTTGGAGGTTCATTTCCGGATCTCCTAATATTCAAGAGGTATTTGGATTAGTGCCATTAAACTCCATTGTTCGATTTTCCGGTTAACTCCATCAGCAATGATGGTTTGCCTATATTGGAATTTGAAAGTGACAGCCCCAAAAATATTCCTTGTCACATTCGGCAGCCTACATAAACCTACTTAATCTGAGGATAGATAGCAACAAAAACGATTTTTACAATAAAAATAAATTTACACCGTATATTTAAGTATATATACATGTTGATCTTTTCTGTTTTTCAAAATTTCTTTTAGAATGACGACGGTGAAGACTATTCTGATAAAATGATGAAAAAAGTGGTAATTTACTTATTGATAAATTCTTAATTAGCTGTGCCATATGTAAATTTAAAAACAGAATCTATTATTACAATAGCGGACACAAGTTAATTTTTGTTATTAAGAAAATTATTGAAATAAAAACATGTAAATAGTTTTTAAGAACAATAATCTCTTTTATTTTTTTCCAGTATGAGATGATGTGCGAAGGATGAAGCCAGGTAATATTCTGCTAAACATTTATTATTTTAAAGAATTAGATAGAAAACATAGATACTTATAAGTGGTTTACAGGAAAATATATTCTACTTTTCTATAAAAACTAATATATACACTAGTTTAAATATGAAAAGTACACTCAGCCCTCGATTTACACGGTAGGTACGTTCCTGGAATCGTGCAAACCGAAACCGTGTAAAAAGAGACGCAGAATTCATACAAAATAGAAAGATATGTTCAATTAAACTGTAAACCGTGTAAATCGATCTAAATAAGATAATGAAAAGTCGAGGATATGTTCTTTATAACCGTGTAAAATGAGATAATTTAATTTTTTAGAGACAATTTAATGCTTATAATTTTTCAATTTATTTTTGAAAATGAAAACGTAAACATTAATTAACATCGAATACGGTACAAAAAAATTTAACAATATTCCGTACAAATAAAAACAATAAAATAATTCAAACATAAATAGGCGAGCTGCAAGCGTGAGTTGAGTTTAGTTGAACTACGAGACTTGGACAGTAAAAAGTTAATAGTGAGCGATAAATTGTGAAAGCGAAAGTGGACTAAGAACTGTGAGTTATTCTGAAATAAAGACATAAATTAGTGTTGTATGAGATAATTATCGGATTTTGTATTGAATTTAGTTATAGTGAACAAGATTATTTTGTTTTTTGTGTAAATAAATCGGACTATAGAAATATAGCTGTATTCACTGTTTATCAATCTCTACGAACTCGTAAACTCACAAAACGTGACAATGTGATACTCTTTTAATTTATAAATGGCATAATGCAAAACAATCAAAATAAAACCCCCAAAAAATATTTTGTTTTCATTTAAAAACCGTGTAAATTGAGTGCTGTACAAATCGAGGCTAGGTGTATAGGTATGTCCGTGAAATGAAAGGTTGTTGTTTATTTTTGCAGAAACTTTTCGAATGAATAAGATAACTTTTCATGCGTGCAAGCAGTTTTAACGTTGGGCAATTTTAAAAATTTGAAATTCTAGGAATCATATATAGATTTTTGCCTATGATCTTCACAATTAATAGGCATAAATCAAAAATAAGAATAAATGATTCTCTAAAATTTAAATGTTGTCTCAAGAAGCAAACAATTTTTTTGATATAGACGACGAGTAGAAACGAATACTATGCTATTAATATATATAATGACTTTTTTGATGTTTATAGTCGGGTTTTCACCTAGACTAACTGTAATATTTGGTAAAAAGTTGCATAAAAATGATAAGCATCGCAACTTTTATAAGAAATCTATGTTAGCCTAAGAAATAAGAGAAAATTTGTTTACATATTTGAGCAATAATCTTTCGTAAATGTTATTCGATTTGAAAAAAAAATTCACACTTGCTGTTCGGACACAACAGCGAAAAAGTTACGAAAACAATCCGAATTGATCATTATTTCGTCAGAAATTGCCCAATTTCGATTATTTTTATCGTAATCACTTGTTAAATATGTAATCGATGCAATGATTTTTAACTAACTAGTATTTAACAATTATTTATTATTCGATTTAAATATTTTTCCATTTGTGATTATTTAATTTAAATTTAATCTTTCGTTAATAATTTACTAATAGTATTTTAATATCTTTCAGTAAACTGAACGAATGCAAAAACTGGATGTCTTCATCTGTAAATAAATAAAATTTTCAGAAGAATAAATAAATTTGTAACTTTTAGAAAGAAATTAAAATGCAGTCAATTCTCGTTATTTGAGGATTCCGTATTCGCGGATTCGATTATTCGCGAAAATTTATTTGTAACGACAAGATCGGTATTTGCGGACTCTCGGAGGCGAAAATACATCCAACTCTCTCACTCTCTCTAATAAAGGAAGTTGTTTGTTATCAAATATAGTCTCCGAATCGGTTTACCGGAAAAATTTCCCATTACTTATCCTCGCTTACTTCACAGACCGCAGGTAGGCCAAAAGCCTGTTCATATAGTCCTCAGGTCCCATAGAAGAATGTGCCTTATGCTTGAATGCAACATTAAATTTAGGCATCTAATTTTCTGCGCATTTGCTCCTTACGCCAGAATTTTAGAAAATCTGAGGCAAAAAGCGAGGCAGACAAGGCTGACGCAGTTTTTCAAAACAGTATAGAAAAACAATGTGTCAGTTATCACATCAAACATCTTGCAACATCAAAAGCTACCCATCAAAAATAAAATTTTTTTTACTACATAGTTAATGTTTTAAAAAATTAAATAAAGATTACTGTAATTATAATACTGTATATTGTACTATATGTAATATAATGACACTATAGAAGTAGCTCGATAGACGTGGAAGTGACGTCACGTTGGTTGATGGCGTGACCATCGAGAAAGATAGACTTTCGCGCGCGATCCGTTAGCAAGGATATCGCGTAACCTTAGTGGTCTGATATACAATATTGAACTCTAGAAAGACAATAAGAAAACTATTTGAAATATATTTCAGTTTGACAAAATGTAATACTAATAATTTTAATCAATCTCTCATATTTTTTTATATCGCATATTACAGAAATAGATAATAAAAAGCGAATTAAAAACATTTAATAATCTTAAGTTAATATCTTTAATATTATATCTCAAAAAATATTTTTGAAATGATAATTTTTCAAAATATATATCATCATCATCATCAACCGTTATCAATCCACTGCAGGATGAATGTCTCCCCAAGCAATTTCCAGTTCTTCCTGTCTACAGCCTCTTTGATCCAACACTTTGATGTAAAATTCACAATCTCATCTGTCCATCTGTAATGTGGTCTCTTTCTTGGTCGTTTTTATCCCTTGGTATCCAGTGAAGTACTTTAGTTGTCCATCTATTATCATTTATTCTTATTATATGTCCAGCCCATGTCCACTTCTGCTTTTTTATCTTTTGGATTACATCTATAACTTTTGTTTGATTCCTTATCCAAGTATTACGTTTTCTGTCTCTTCTAGTTATTCCTAGCATGCATCTTTCCATACTCCTTTGTGTTGTTTGCAGCCTTTAAATAGCTGTTTTCGTTAGTGTCCAAGTTTCTGATCCATAAGTTAAAACTGGCAGAATACACTGATCAAATATTTTTCTTTTCAAGCAAAGTGGCATTTTTCCTTTTAAAATTGAGTTGTTTCTACCAAAAGCACTCCAAGCTAATTTAATTCTCCTGTTTATTTCTGGCATAAGGTCACCATCTAGAGTGAGCAGTTGTCCAAGGTAAATATAGCCACTGACTTCCTCTAGAACTATGTTATCTAGTTTTATATTCTGTTGATCAGCAAACTTATTGTACATGATCTTAGTTTTACTTATGTTTATTCTAAGTCCTACTTTCTTGCTTTCTGTGGCCAAGCTTTGTATCATATTCTGCAGTTCATTTGGATTCGAAGCTAACAAGACTACGTCATCAGCAAATCGTAGATGACTCAGATATTCTCAGTCTATTTTGAGACCAGTTTTATCCCAATCCAGTTTTTTGATTACTTCTTCTAGGACTGCAGAAAACAGTTTTGGTGAAATAGTATCACCTTGTCTAACACCTTTTCCTATTTTAATTTTCTCACTATATTTATGCAGTCTAATTCGTGCTGATGTTTGACTGTAAATTTTGCTGAAAATATCAACATAGCCTGAATCAGTATCAGTATTAGCCAAAGCATTTAGCACAGCAGATGTCCTAACGCTATCAAAAGCTTTTTCATAATCAATGAATGCTAAACAAAGAGGAATTTCATACTCATTTGTTCTTTCCACAATTTCTCGCAATACAAAAATATGATCCATGGTACTATATCCCTCCCTGAATCCTGCTTGTTCTCTTGGTTGTGCTTCATCCAGTGATCGTTTTAATCTGCTAAAATGCGAAAAAAAATTTATACAATACAGACTGATAGATCTGTAATTAGAGATATCCTCTCTTTCCCCTTTCTTGTGCAAAAGAATAACTGTTGCATTCTTCCAATCTTCTGGTACATCTTTTTGTTTTAAACATCTATTAAATAAATCTGTTAGAATGTCTTCTATTTGTTCTCCTCCTTCATGTAAGATATCGACTGTGATGCCATCTTCTCCTGGTGCCTTCCCTTTTTTCATTTTCTTTATAGCGAGATGAACTACTTCTTTCAAAATTGGTGGTATCTCACTCTTTGAATTTTGCACCAAACAACTATTATTTGTATCTCTATACAGATCAGAATAAAATTCTTCCACACGTTTTAAGATATCCTCTTGGTTTTTAATTATTTTATCATCTTTGGCTTTTAAAGAAAAATCCTTTTTCTTCCACAGCAACGATGCTTTTTTTACAGATTTTATTCCTTTGTTTTCCTCAATGGATTTTTAACTAAGTTACAATTGTACTTTGGATATCATCAGTGATACACTTTCTCACCGTTTTACAGCATATTCAATTCTCTTTGAAACAGCATTTCCATTTAACTTCATTTCTCTTCGTTTGTTCAATAGTAATTTAGTTTTATCAGATAATTTATCATTTTTGACCTGTCTCTGTTTTCCGGCCACTTCAGTAGCAGTTTGTATTAGTATATTAGTTATGTTTGTATTTAAATTTTTTATATCTATATCCTCTGTCAAATTTGCTAATTCCGTGAATCTATTTTTAAGTTCTATTTGGAACAAGTTTTGGTTTACTTTTAACTTACCAATATCAATTCCACTTCTGGGTCCTTTAAACATAGCCCTTCTGACCCTACTTCCGATAGGCCCACAAAATTTTTATCATGCCCATTCGGTTCTTCAGGTATACTTTGGTAATCAAAATTTTTCCTCTACTTCCTATCTCATCACGTTTCCGAGAAAATAGGGTGGTACGGGTGCTAGAAAACACCCTGTATATATAATATTTCCCTAATGTATAAAAAGGTTTTAGTTTAAATAAAATATTTCGGAAAGAAACAAGAGATTGTAAAAAGAGAAATCTTTTATTATTATATAGATTACTGAAAAAGAGTACAGAAATATTTGAATTGTTACTCGAAATGCATTTATAGAAACTAAAAGAAGTTAAAAAAAGGCTGCAATGTTGTGTGAAAGCTATGAATTTATTGGAATTATAAATCAAAACTTAGGACTAAAAAGAGAATACGAAAATATTTCTATTTATACGGTAATATAGTTTGGTAATGCACTTCGATTTTCGTAAAAATGATATAACAGTTTACTATAAAGCGTAGACATTTCATTTTATAGAAAAATTCTTTTCAAATGTCGAAACCTTTTGCAGTTCAACGCCTGACTTCGAAGTGTGTAAGAGGATTAAAGAGCAATAAACTAATGCAAATATTAAAATTATAGGCTAATCATCGATTTAAAAACATAAACAATATCGGAATGAATAAGACCTTTCACAACTTTTATATATGAAGGATTGAGAAGCAGATGTGAAATAGTAAATAGACACCATTAATGTTGAAATTTAATCAGAATTTTTGTTTGAGTTAATCTACGAAAGCAGTTATTGCTGGGATAAATATTTTATTATGTATTTATCCCAGAGAATCAATCACAGGCGTAGAACAAACTGTCTCTAAAGAGAAGGAGCTAATTGGACAAATGTGTAACAAAAGTAACCAATATGCGATAATAGAGTTAAAAACAATAGTATATATAATTAACAAGGTAGATTTACCAGTTTTCATATTTTTTTTGTATTTTTCCGAGAAAAGTTTTAAATTTATCGATAAATTTAAAACTTATAATAAAAATAGATATCGATATGCTCTTTTCTTCAAATCATTTAATCTTTTTTACTCGATATAGATATCGATTAAAGAATATTAACTGATTTGAACTAAGAGGATTTTAGCAAAATTAACGATGATAAAATACTTCATTAAAAACTAAAATATAGAATAAAACGACTATACAAAAGTTAACATGTATAGTTTTTAACCCTCAAATGAACAGATCAAATTGTATACTTGGCTGAAAAAAATTTTAATCTTTTCGTGGTGTCCTTTACTTGCAATGTTTAAAATTTAAACGAAATTGAATACGCGATGAAGAACAAAAAAAAATTTTTTCTAAATCGGAATCGAACTCGGCTATTCATCTGTTGAAAAAAAAAAAAAAAAAAAAAGATATTTTTGTAGATCGGATTCGAAGTCGGCTATTCGGGACAGTAGACAGAAGCTTTAACGATATTGCTCTCAGCCACTATCGGTTATTCGTTAATTTAAGCTTTAAGTTGACGATACTCCCCATTTTAAAACTTGTCAGTGAAAATTCATCCTTATTGGGAACTTATTGTTCCTGTTTAAAATATGTAAAGGAAACAATAATTTCCCTGATAGCATAATTTCCTTCAAGTTTCACCTGTAAAGTTGTTAGATCTCTGGTACAGAAATCCTGTGAGCCGCTATCTCTTATTCTTATCAGGAGAGAGCACGTGACGAGCACATCCCACGCGTATACCTGCTCCTATTTTCATTCAGAAGGGACAAGTCCATTCTAATCTACCTTGACTTTCAGTACAAGTGGCTGAGTTTGCAACCGATCAACATCCGTTGAGCTCAGCTCTTAGGCCGGCCGCAAACTAGTCGATATTGCAGCAATCCGTTCGCCTTCGACTTCGTACCGTACGACTGGTCATCGCATACTCGTTGCAGCGACATCGTCACCTCCGACGAAAAAGAGGCGGAACGAGCAACTTTCCTAACATCAAACATGTTAGATATTTGGTGCGATGAGACATGCTCAGTGTAAAGTTGGGCACGCGTATTTAGATATTGTTGTAGTTTGTCAGATGAAACCAATTAAAGCACTAAACGTAGTTGATTTCAAGTATAGTAATAGTAGGATGAATTATTATGTTTGTCAGATGATCTACATTTATTAAATAAATTTGAGATTTTAAACCAATTTTTTTTTTTTCATTTTTACATTTAATGATGTGATTTGAATCAAAAATTTAAATAATACAATAATAAAAATTATATAGAAAGAAAAATACACATTATCTAAAGGTAAATGGCAATGATTTAAATGCTAACAAATATTTGGTTCGAGAATAAAACAGCTATTCATTCCACTAGAACTGAGAAATTTAATCACTATTGAGATTAAGAAAAAAAAAACATCTTTTTGTTTGTGTCATAATTTTATTCTTTTTTGAACAGCTCACTAATAATATATGTACAATATATAAAGATAAAATGAATATGCAGTTCAACGGAAGCCAGCATTATTCGATAGGTAAACAAATGCTCGAAAAATGCTAACAGATGTTCGAGAAATGTTGATTGGCTATGAAAACAACGGCATGAATGACCTAGATTTAACAACCTCCTCAAAGATCGTATCCAGCGACGTCTTATGAAATGGTCACGTGACTAGAGAAATTGTATCTAACGTCAGATCGCAGTCGATGCCATCGCCTAGTTTGCGGCCGGCCTTACGAAGCAGTTGAAAAGCATTTTGCAATAGACTGTACATTGGCCTTGGGGAAAATCAGTATTTAAATCAACACTTGCAACTTTTAAGGACTGTCTCTGTGCTTTGTTAGTATTCAAACATATTTGAACATAAAAAATTGAACTATCATCGTTAATGGGTTTATGTTTAATTGTTAGAGAAATAAAGACTAATGTAACACGTAGAAATATGATTATCATAAAACGGGTCTTACTTTAACACTTAGTGCCATCTATCGAAAGTAAATTTAAATAAATTTATTTATTTAATGACAATTACTCTCGGTATATTTATTTTTTATTATAGCTTTTGTTGCTGTCTATCCTCAGATTAGGTAGGTTTATGTATGCTGCCGAATATGGCAAGGAATGTTTTTGTTTCAGAGTCCAATATAGGCAGATGATCATTGCTGACGGGGTTCAGTGGTTCTAATCCGAATACCTCTTGAATATTTGCAGATCCGGATTTCAACCCGGAACGTCCAAAAATTATCCATTCTAAGTTGCTATAAGTTACAGTTTTTGAAATAGCTCTAATCCGAATACCTCTTGAATATTTGCAGATCCGGATTTCAACCCGGAACGTCCAAACGGTATCCATTCTAAGTTGCTATAAGTTACAGTTTTTGAAATATCCGGATTCTAAAGGATAGTAGTGAATGCCTGTAGAAGTTAATGATGCAGAGGATAGACAAGCTTATCCAAAAAAGCATTAACATTCAAAATTTTTTGTTCACCCCTTCCTCATAGCATTTTAAAAATTATCTCCCTTTTTCTGTAACAGAATAGATCGTTGTTATTCAATGTTTATTTTGCTATGTATAAACAACATCTTAAACAATTTAAATGTAAGAAGATATTTTTACCTGATCTTTCCTTAGGTCCATACTTATCACTTGTTCACAACATTTTTTTTTATTTTAGCCTTTAAATTGCATTAAAATATATTTGTAATGGATAAATATTGTAAAAGAAATTTAATTTAGTAAAATTACATAGCTTATTATTATTATACTTACACCCAATTATTCTATGAATGCATTTAAATGTTTCGTAATTAAAATTAAAGATAAAAAAGCAAAGGCCAAATTTTGGAATCAGTTTAATGCAGGGCCGCCCAGAGGGGGTGACATCCGAGACTTTTGTCATCTAAGAGGGCCCGACTGTCTGGCCTATTATGTATCACAACTAACGTTTTGGGACACATCATAATATCACAATACAATGTGTCATATAACATATCTAATAGTTCGCAGGCTGCCGCCAGATCGCGCTGTCTACTACGCAAGCAGATGTATAACACTATAAGTACAAAATTATTTATTAAACAGTTCAAAGGGTCAATTTTACACCAGGCACGGCCGCGATAGGAGTGTGCTGTGCCTGGTGTATCCAGGTTTAGTTCCCGGGTCTCATACTTACAAAGTTTTTTAGAACGGATCTGGATCTATCTGTTGAACCAAATCCTTCACCTGATGGCTAATCTCACCAGGGGTTTTAGAACGGATCTGGATCTATCTGTTGAACCAAATCCTTCACCTGATGGCTAATCTCACAAGGGGTTAAGTAGCCCATAGTGGGCATTGGAATAAACTATCGCTTAGTACCAACTTGATGGAAAGTTGTGCTACACCACACAGAAAAAATATAGGTTAGTTATGTTACTGAATCTCATGAAAGATTTTTATTAAACCAAGGTGATGCACTTTTTTAAGAGGGGCCAGAACCACAGATTTGTCACGGGCCCGAAAATGTCTCTCGGCGGCCCTGGTTTAATGTAAAAAATTCACTCACCCGAACACTTAGTTTTTAAATCTTCAGGTATAATCTAAAAATAAGTAAGATATAAGTCAGTGATACGCAATTTATTGAGTGTTAAAATATCAAAAAATGTGCATAATTTAATAAAATTGTATATCTGCAAACTTGTCGTCATAACAATCTTCTCCGATGACCAATTTAATTATGGAAATCATCGAAAATTCTTAACACTGTAGGCATGACAAAAAGAATATATTTTACCTGAAAATCTGGAAAGGAATCAACTGTATCCTAGAATCGTTGTTTAAAAGTCCATTTATTTTTCTACTCTTTTATATAATTTACCCGCTTAAAAACAGATGGTTGTTAGCATAAAAATATTCTACCATACCTCTCCATAAATACTGTTAAGGCAATCTGATAAAGTTCTGAAAATAAATTTACTATTATTCTTCATTAAATTCTATATAGATACATAATTAAAAGGTAAACAGTTTGTATACGCCTGGTTATCTTAACTACCAAAAATTATTTTCATCGTAAATAAATTAATTTACTATACTGCACATTAAAATTTAAACTTCTTATTTCTTTAAAGTCGCCATCTTGTAAATTACATAAAACAAAACACAATTTTCTCTGTAAAATAATCAAACCTCAAGTATTATGAATGACAAAGCAACGATTAATAGTTCAATTAAATTAAAAATTACTTACGCAACCAAATTCTAAAAAGGATAGAAAAGCCAGCATATAAAATTTAATTCTAATCCAGTTATAAAGTTAATGTTAAATTAAAATTAGGCAAGAAGTATGCAGCGTAGCCTTATCAGTGCTTACCAATACCAGCAACACAACAGAAAGTGCAATAAGAGATCTCATGTCGCAGATTAAAGATTATAACTGACTACAGTAGTCTTCTTCTTTGGAAAACCGATTACAGCAGCTTTATAGGAAATTCGATAAATTTCTTCATCTTTTGATTGGCTGAAAATTTATTTCCTGCTTTTATCCCATTGGCTACATCAGGCCTGCGTTACTTGTCTTTCTGTTTTGTTTAAACAACCTGTTTTCCACACGCGAAACTAAAATCAAGTTAGACATCACATTTAATAATTAGGGTTAAAAAATGTATAGGGTTGAATTAAATTAATTTTTAATGGTGACACGTAAAAATTATGATGATAATTAATTAAATGAAGATAATGATAAGATTAATTATTAACAAAATAAAATTATTAATTTGTTGTTTTGCAACACAAAAGTCGATAGTTTAAATCCATAGGAGTGAATTTAATTTTTATTAAAAATTTTATTTTATATTATTGGCACTAAGTGTTAACTATTTGATATTGCTTAACATCTTCTACTGTCAATAATGTAAGATAAAAATTTTTATATATATGCAGGTAATGCTGCTGAAGATAATTTTGATCACTATTTTATTAACAAAATATTGATTAATTACAATTATTCTGTTTATCAATGTTTGCATGAGATATCGAACTGGCATATAAACTACTCAGTTTGACTACTGAGAAGTTCATATGTCAGTTCGATATCTCATGCAAATATTAGCTAATTTGGATAAAATTCACATATGTTGTTTGGGCAGATGATGCATTGATCATTTAAAACATATTCGTCAATGATCAGTACAGGTATCCCTCCTATAACATGGTAGATAGGTTCCTGAAAAACAGTGTTGTGTGAAACCGTGTTATATGAGACTCGGAACCAATACAAAAAGGAGATTTAAGTTCAAAAACCAATTAAAAACAAATAATTTTTCTTTAATTCCATATAAGAAACTTATTTTTTATTAAGAATATTAATAACACGAAACATAAAGAAAGATGAAATACACACGCAAGATCCTAAGAAAGCAATACAGTCAAACCTGTTTATATGCGGTCCTTTTCTGTCCTGTTTTTTTTTGTATTATAAGAAAGCAATACAGTCAAACCTGTTTATATGCGGTCCTTTTCTGTCCTGTTTTTTTTGTATTATTGTTTATGTGCGGCAGATTAAAAAATTCCATCAAATGCATATTATAAATAAAACATTAATTAAAAAATGTAATTTAAAAAGAAAACAACAGAAGGCTGTCAAAATAACATGCAAATTAAAAAGCATCCAACACATGGCCCACCCGATATTACTGTACTTGTACATATTGCGGCATCTAGTAACAGTAGTTGATAACTGTCCTGTGATTAACGTACTAAAAAAAATACATACCGGTACCTCTTGACCGAAAAATGTTCCGGTGTGTAAATTCAATTTTTTCTTGTTTGGATAACCAATTTCTAGCTACATCGTGAGGTTTTTGAGGTTTTGAATTAAATATTTTCTATGTAGAAAAAAAAAAAAATACATACCTCTTGACCGAAAAATGTTCCGGTGTGTAGATTCAATTTTTTCTTGTTTGGATAACCAATTTCTAGCTACATCGTGAGTTTTTTGAGGTTTTGAATTAAATATTTTCTATGTGGGATTTTTTTATGCGGTCCCTATTTACTGATTAAAAAAATTTTTTTAAATGTGTTGCAATCGATATATTTTATAGCTGCTTATGAAGTTTCAGGATACTTTTTTATGCGATTTCTTTTATGCGGTCCCTATTCGCCGCACAAAAACAGGTTTGAGTGTATATGTAAAACAAAAGGAAAGAAACAGTATACAAGCCTATATAACAATGGTGGCCAAATTGCGGCTCTTTGGTACAGTAAGACCCCACTTAACGCTGCTCCGTTTAACACTGTTTAGATATAACGCGATTTTTTCGAATTCAATATTTTTTTGTTTTGATTCACTTTGGCACGGTTTTTTGAACCGTTATACTCACATAAATCGAAATCGCACGAAGACGAGGAAGTTTGAATTTCTGAAAATGAAGAGCAAAAGGAACTTCGAATGGATTTTCTCAAAACAAGTATAGTCAATAATACGGAAATTATGGATCAGTTTATACAAAATGATTCAAATTTTGGTAGAACTTCGAAGTGTCATGGATTGCGATGTCCTGCTATCAACAATTGCTTGCTGAACGAAAGAGGAAAAAGCAAACGATGTTAGATGATTTCTTAATTAACGGAAAAAAAAAACAAGTATCAAATGAGAAAGAACCTTTCTCATCACAAACATAAATTATTTACTCGAATATTCTTGATTTTCAAAGAAGATTAATGAATATAAATCGATATTAGCAATAAAAATGTCTATAATTAATGCAATACAATAATAATAATATTATATGCTACAAAATAAAATAAAAAATAATACGTATATTTTTGAATTCACTGTCCATCTTAACACGTAAATAATGGCGATAGGTGAAACAACCTATCGCCATTATTTACGTGTTAAGATGACCTCGTTTAACGCTGTTTCGTTTATCGCTTCATTTCGTTGGAACAATTTCCCGCGTTAAATGGGATCTTACTCTACCTTCAATATGGCTCCACAGCATGAAACTTAATAATTAATATGGAGCAAATACCTACTTAATTTAAAAAATAATACCGGTATATTTGTAATTTCTTGTTTTATTGTAAAGAGTAGTATGCATCTAAATGATATAATTACAGCGGCCGAGTGGTACCCGTTGGCGTGCCACGCTGGAGGACCCGGGTTCGCGTCCCGGGTCTGGTCTCGGAATTTTTCGGGGGTGCTGGGCCCGGCCCGGTGATCCTCGTCCTTCACCATCCGGCCCCCCTCCACTGGTGTGGGTGTAACCCGTGATTGGAACTGACCCCGCCCCTTAGTAATCTTCCTGATTGGAAAGAGGGCGTAAAATATGCAAAAAACAAAAAAAAAATGAAATATATAATAAATAGTTTTGAAACAATTGTTAAGATTACCCAGAAAAACTAATGCGGCTCTCAAATATTCGAGAATCTCTTATATGGCTCTTAGTGACGTGAAGCTTGGCCATCCCTGCTATATAACATTCATTTAATAATTATATCTTTTTATCTCTTGTAGCAAATTATCTAAATTGCATTTATGACTAATTTTAGCAAAGTATTTCCCAATGATTGCATTTTGTGTGAGTATTGTGTGTCCATGGTGTCGATTTATAAAAATTAATGAAAATGTTTTGTGTTGCAGGAGAGTAAACATAATATTCTAAATGTGTTAAGTAAAAACCGTGTTGTAGGAAGGCTATCTATATATAACCAATTAATTGCTAACATAACAGGAGCAAAATGCTTAAAAGAATCGAAAATAATTATTTATTTCAAACAAAAATTTTTGTATGTAAAATAAATAAATTGTGACATTAATTATTAAAAACTGAAAATAATGTAATAATTATTTTTATTCTTTCGTCAACGTAAAAATATTTAAAGCATTCTATCTGAAGTAAAAACTTTGCGTGTTTACAAAAGACGGAAGCTACAGTTTATGTCTTCCTTATTTAAGCAACTGCACAGATATACTTTATCCTTGAATTTTAAGCAATTTTTTTTTTTTTATAAAACGTCCGGTAAATGCTTTCATTTCGCCCATCTTTTCGTCGTTCTGTTGTTAGGACATCTCAAGATCCAAACATTGAAGAGTATCAAATTTTAGTGATCGCTCAATTAATAACTAAGTTAAAGCTATTATGCCCATTATTTTCGACGTGCCATGCTGTTACAAAATGGTGATGTTGGTAACATTTGAATGCCAAAAATAAATAACTTGATATTAATAAAATAGCCGAATATAAGAAATTTCAGTCAATTAATAATATCAGAATGAAAATAGTTTAACTTCAAATAATTATTTTAAAATAATGTGCAAATTTTAAATGGCAGTTTAAAATTTGAACATTAAAATTTGCACTAAATCATTTAAATATATACTGTATATAATACAGTTCTTCACATAATTTTGAGCTGCTTCAAACAAGGTTAAAAAATTGCACTCCTAATTGTTGCAAAGTGTAAAAATGACTGGATGTAGCATGGTATCAAAAGACATTTCAAATTACGAATTTAAACTATTTAGTTAATTGTAATTATGATACATAATCTCACAAGAGATATTAATATTAAGATACATTCTCTTGTGAGATTATGTTGATTTCTTGTTGATACCTTAAAGTTGGATGCAATTATTCATCTTATTCTAAAAGGAAAAAAAAAATCTTCTACTCTCTGGAGATATTGATCATTTACAACATATTCGTTTCTCTGTTTGGTCCAAATTACATGTGCAAATTTCATTCAAATTAACTAATATTTTCATGAGATATCGTACTGAAATATGAGCCTCTCAGAAGCCAAATTGATCAACTTCATGTTGTATAAATTTCTCAATTTTAATAACCGAGTACATGTTTCTATTGATAACGTGTTCTGTGATAAAATTTGGCTTCTGAGAAACTCATATAGGTAACTACAGAATACTCACTTCCTTACCATTTTAAAAAGGAAAGGATCAAAGGTTACAAAATAAATACAACAGTTAGGGAAAGAACTAAAACCTAATACTTCCCGAACGTATTCTATATTAATAACAACAAATTAATAATTTTATTTTGTTAATAATTAATTTTATCATCTAATTTAATTATTAATTATCATAATTTTTATGTGTTACCATTAAAAATTAATTTAATTCTATCCTATACACAATTATTAAATTTGGCGTGTAACTTGATTTCAGTTTCGCATAAGGAAAACAGGTTGATTAAACAGAATAGAAAGACAAGAATGTAACCAATGAAATAAGAGCAGGAAATAAATTTTCAACCAATCAAAAAGGCTAAAAGACGAAGAAATTTATCCGAATTTACTATAAAAGTACTCTGGCACAGTACGGTAATCACTTCTCCAAAGAAGAAGAAGAAGAATAGCCTGTAATCAGAATCTTTAATCTACAAGATGCGATCTCTAATTGCAGTTTGTGTGATGCTTCTTGTTTTGGTAATCATTGATGAAACAAATGCCGGTAAGGTTGCGATGCATATTTCTTGCTTATTTTTAATTTAAAAATTAATTTTATACGCTGGCTTTTCTATCTTTTTTTTAGAATATACTTGCGTAAGTAATTTTTTGTTTAATTGAACTATTAATGCATTGCTTTGCCTTTCGTAATAATTAAGGTTTGATTATTTTACAGAGGGGCTTTTGTTGTATAATAGCTTATGATGATGATGACGCATTTAATGAGAACGTAAGAAGTTTAGTTTTTAATTTACTGTATAATAAATTATCTAATTTTCGACGGAAGTAATTTCTGATAGCTAAGACAACGAGGCATATACAAACCGGCACTTTTTGTGTTTTTTTTTTTTTTAAACAGAATTTGATGAAGAATAATCCGCAATTTTATTTTCAGAACTTTAAGAAGTGCGTTAAAGGTCTTTTTGGAGAGGTATGGTATTTTTACACTAGCAACAGTCTGTTTTTAAGTGGGTAAACTGTTTTAAAAAAAGCAGAAAAATAAAAATCAAAAATATACACACTTTTAACTGTTAAATAATAGATTTAGAAAAGTTTATTGTTAACATTTAAGACATAGCTGCACTGTTAATACTAACAGCACGCTTGTAAAATAACTACACCCATCCTGGATATACTGTAATACCCCGAAGTTACGCGATAAGTAGGTAGGACGAAAATCGCATTAGCCTGGATTCACACTGACCTTGCGACTCCGATCTCGACCACACCGCGACCGTTGCTATAGAAACAATCCCATCAGGCCTCGCTTCACGGTTCTTTATCGCGACCACGACAATATTCAACTTGCTGAATATTGTCGTGGTCGCAGCGGCTATGTCATTACGATAGCCAATAGAAAGAAGGCATTGTTACGAGCTGCATGCTACATCAGCTCTTATTGGTTGTTGTTTACGCAGTTGCTATTGGTTGATTCGAAAAATCGTGGAGCCGGTCGTGATCAATATGTTCTATCGTGTTGTTTACGCAGTTGCTATTGGTTGATTCGAAAAATCGTGGAGCCGGTCGTGATCAATGTGCATGTTCTATCACAAGTTGTCAATCGTGGTCATACTCGTAGACGTAATCTCAGACCAGTATGAATCCAGCCTAAGCCTGGATTCACACTGGCCTTGCGACTGCGATCTCGACCACAACCGCGATCGTTGCTATAGAAACAATCCCATCAGGCCTCGTTTCACGGCTCTTTGTTGCGACCGCGACAATATTCAGCAAGTTGAATATTGTCGCGGTAAAGAGTCGGGAAGCGAGGCCTAATGGGATTGTTTCTATAGCAACGGTCGCGGTTGTAGTCGAGATCACAGTCGAAAGGCCAGTGTGAATCCAGCCTTAGTCGGGACAACTTGCATATAAATACATATAAATTTGGTTTAATTGGGACCAAGGACTAACAAAAACACTAGTTTAGAAGAAAAATATTTAATAAAATTGCAGTTACTTATACATATTAATACAGAATATTTAAAAAATAAACGAATTACGTAGAAATTATTCATTTTTACTTAATTGTCATCCCATAATTTCGGCATTTTTCCATCTCAGTAATAATACCATCAGGATTACGAATTATGCTCGAGTTCAAGGAATTAGCATTTTTTACCGTATCGATAACTCTTTCATTATCTTTTATGATTGTTCTTACTGTGGATTCCGATAGCTCAAACACTTCTTTGCCAATTCAAATTTTCATTCTGTTATCAAAATCCTTGATAATGTTAAGTTTACATTCCAAAGATATCTTAATCCTTTTCTTACTAGGTGCATAGAATCCAGATTTACTTCGTTTGGACGACATAGTTTTTCAAGGGTTTAGAAAACATAAAACAATCTTAACTTTCGTCGATCGTAATCGTAATCGTGCACATTCGTTCCCAAACGAATAAATCAAGAACCGCGTAACTCCGAGTTCGCGTAAGTCGGAGTATTACTGTATTTTATAAGCTTTGTAGATTTGGTAATTTTGTTCTGTTTGCCGGCTTGAAATATTTTTTTCCATTCTAATAAGTATTTTTTTTTAACAACGATTCTAGGATAACGTAAACGATAATGCCCAGGTAAAATATTTGCTTTTTTTGTTGCCTAAAATATTAAGAATTTTCGATTATTTGCAAAATTAATGAAATTGTTTCATCAGGTCGACGAAGAATGTTGCGATGAAGACGACAACAAGTTTAACGAGGTAAAATTTTATTAAATTATGGAAATTTTTTTTTTTTTTATATTTTTGACAATCAATAAATTACGTATCACTTACATATTTATCTGTTACTTATTTTTAGATCGTAGATGAAAGTTTTCATAAGGAGTGTAATGGTGAGTGAATTGTACACATTAAACTGATTCAGAAGTTTGACCTTGTATTTTTTTATTTTTAATTGTAATTACGGAACATTTTAAATATATTCATAGATGTACTGGAAGTAAGTAATAAGCTAAATAATTTTACTAAATTTTAAATTTCTTTCAACGATATTTAATTTTCATTACAAATATATTTTAATGCTATTTAAATGATAATATTAAGGAGTGCTGTGGCCAGGTAAGTCAGAAATTAAGTGATGAGTTAAAAGTATCTTTATACTTAAAAATTTTTAATTGTTTTGTTCATATGTAACAAAATGCGTTGAATAACCAAGAGCTATTCTGTTACAGGGAAACGAAGAAGATTTTAAAAAGTGTCTTATCGAAAAGGTAAAGAAAAAATTTTAAATGCTAATATTTTTTTGGATAAGCTTGTCTATCCTCTACTTCATTAACTTCTACAAGAATTAACTGCTACTCTTTAGAATTCTTACTATTTCAAGAAAACTAACTTAGACCATTTTTTGGAGGTTCAATTCCGGATTTCCTAATATTCAAGAAGTATTTGGATTAGAGCCATTAGACAGCTTCAGCGAGGCGTTAACGCGAACGTGAACGCGAAGAAGAATGACGTCATTGAGTTTACGTTCCACGCGTGCCTTTGTAGAAGAAATCTGCTTCAAGAAATCGTTACTTCCCTAGACAGCGTCACATGTGTATGACATCATCATATTCGTTTAATACGCTTGCGCAGAACACGAACATCCGGATTTGTGGCTGGTTGATTCGCTTTCTCTGTTTTATCAAAATCACTTCGATAGTTATTAGAAAAAATATTTAGATTAAATAAAAACGGAACAAAGCTTTTCCACTCAGTGTGAAGTATCCAGAAATCATGCCTAAAATATGATATAAAAATAGATCTTCCAGTTATGATTTTTAAATCTCTGTTTTATCAAAATCACTTCGATAGTAATTAGAAAAAATATTTAGATTAAATAAAAACCGAACAAAGCTTTTCCACTCAGTGTGAAATATCCAGAAATCATGCCTAAAATATGATATAAAAATAGGTCTTCCAGTTATGATTTTTAACGTTTTTAACAGAAAATTTAATGATCATATCATAGATACAAGTCTAAGGAACGTGCACACTAAAAGATATGGCATTATATTTAGTTGTTTAGTCACTGTAAACATAAGTAATCACCAATGCGAATCTTCCTATGTAAGCGTCAAATTTTCCATTTTCGACGTGTAGAACGCGAACGAATGACGTCAATACAGAACCTTTCCTTAACTCACGTTTGGACGTGAGGAATTCTCTAGCGACGACTCGAAATGATGCCATGATTTCGTCATTCCAGCGCTCTACGTGGTTCTCGTGCTACACGTTTATGTTGCTGAAACTATTTATTAAAATCCATTCTTCGACTTTCCGGTTAACTCCATCAGCAATGACGGCTTGCCTATATTGGAATTTGAAAGTGGCCGCTGCCAAAAATATTCCTTGTCATATTCGCCAGTCTATGAGGAATTCTCTAGCGACGACTCGAAATGATGCCATGATTTCGTCATTCCAGCGCTCTACGTGGTTCTCGTGCTACACGTTTATGTTGCTGAAACTATTTATTAAAATCCATTCTTCGACTTTCCGGTTAACTCCATCAGCAATGACGGTTTGCCTATATTGGAATTTGAAAGTGGCCGCTGCCAAAAATATTCCTTGTCATATACCTACCTAATCTGTGAATAGACAGCAACAAAAACGATTTTTACAATAAAAAATAAATTTATACAGTATATTTAAGTATATATGTTGATCTTTCTTGTTTTTCAACATTTCTTTTAGTATGGCGGCGGTGAAGAATATTCTGATGAAAAGATTTCAAAATTGGTAATTTACCCTTATTTATATATCCTTAATTATCTATGCCATATTTAAATTTTGCTATTACGCAAGTTTAGTTTTGTTATTAAGAAAATTATACTAATAAAACATGTCAATAGTTTTTAAGAGCAATAATTTCCTTCATTTTTTTTCAGTATGATGGGTTAATTATCGGATTTTGTATTGAATTTAGTTATAGTGAACAAGATTATTTTGTTTTGTGTGTAAATAAATCGGACTATAGAAATATAGCTGTATTCACTGTTTATCAATCTCTACGAACTCGTAAACTCGTATGATGGGTTGTGCAACTGAAACCAGGTAAGATTTTGCTAAACATTTATTGTTTTGAAGAATTAGATAGAATATATATTTATAAGTGTTTTATAGGTCTTTTAATTTATAAATGGCATAATGCAAAACAATCAAAATAAAACCCCCAAAAAATATTTTGTTTTCATTTAAAAACCGTGTAAATTGAGTGCTGTACAAATCGAGGGCTAGGTGTATAGGTATGTCCGTGAAATGAAAGGTTGTTGTTTATTTTTGCAGAAACTTTTCGAATGAATAAGATAACTTTTCATGCGTGCAAGCAGTTTTAACGTTGGGCAATTTTAAAAATTTGAAATTCTAGGAATCATGTATAGATTTTTGTTTTATAGGAAAAATATATTCTACCTTTCTATAAAAAACAATAAATATACTTGTTTAAATATAAAAGGTATAGGTATATACGTGGAATGAAAGTTTGTAAAAACATTTCGAATGAATAAGATAGTTTTCATGAGTGCAAGTAGTTTTAAAGTTGGGCAATTTTAAAAATTTGAAATTCTAGGAATAATATATAGATTTCTGCCTATGATCTTCACAATTAATAGGCATAAATCAAAAATAAGAATAAATGATTCCTCTAAAATTTAAATGTTGTCTCAAGAAGCAAACAATTTTTTTGATATAGACGACGAGTAGAAACGAATACTATGCTATTAATATATATAATGACTTTTTTGATGTTTATAGTCGGGTTTTCACCTAGACTAACTGTAATATTTGGTAAAAAGTTGCATAAAAATGATAAGCATCGCAACTTTTATAAGAAATCTATGTTAGCCTAAGAAATAAGAGAAAACAATTTTTTTTGATATGGACGACGAGTAGAAACGAATACTATGCTATTAATATATATATATAATGACTTTGTTGATGTTTATAGTCGTGTTTTCACTTAGATTGACTGTAATGTTTGGTAAAAAGTCGGATAAAAAATGACAAGCATCGTAACTTTTATAAGAAATTTATGTTACCCTAAGAAATAAGAGATTAATTTGTTTACATATTTGAGCAATAATCTTTCGTAAATGTTATTCGATTTGAAAAAAAAATTCACACTTGCTGTTCGGATACAACAGCGAAAAAGTTACAAAAACAATCCAAATTGATCTTTATTTCGTCAGAAATTGCCCAATTTCGATTATTTTTATCGTAATCACTTGTTAAATATGTAATCGATGCAATGATTTTTAACTAACTAGTACTTAACAATTATTTATTATTCGATTTAAATATTTTTCCATTTGTGATTATTTAATTTAAATATAGTCTTTCGTTAATAATTTACTAATAGTATTTTAATATCTTTCAGTAAACTGAACGAATGCAAAAACTGGATGTCTTCATCTGTAAATAAATAAAATTTTCTGAAGAATAAATAAATTTGTAACTTTTAGAAAGAAATTAAAATACAGTCAATTCTCGTTATTTGAGGATTCCGTATTCGCGGATTCGATTATTCGCGAAAATTTATTTGTAACGACAAGATCGGTATTTGCGGACTCTCGGAGGCGAAAATACATCCAACTCTCTCACTCTCTCTAATAAAGGAAGTTGTTTGTTATCAAATATAGTCTCCGAATCGGTTTACCGGAAAAATTTCCCATTACTTATCCTCGCTTACTTCACAGACCGCAGGTAGGCCAAAAGCCTGTTCATATAGTCCTCAGGTCCCATAGAAGAATGTGCCTTATGCTTGAATGCAACATTAAATTTAGGCATCTAATTTTCTGCGCATTTGCTCCTTACGCCAGAATTTTAGAAAATCTGAGGCAAAAAGCGAGGCAGACAAGGCTGACGCAGTTTTTCAAAACAGTATAGAAAAACAATGTGTCAGTTATCACATCAAACATCTTGCAACATCAAAAGCTACCCATCAAAAATAAAAATTTTTATTTACTATGTTATTAGTGTTTTAAAAAATTAAATAAAGATTACTGTAATTATAATACTGTATATTGTACTATATGTAATATAATGACACTATAGAAGTAGCTCGATAGACGTGGAAGTGACGTCACGTTGGTTGATGGCGTGACCATCGAGAAAGATAGACTTTCGCGCGCGATCCGTTAGCAAGGATATCGGGAAAAAAAAATTCACACTTGCTGTTCGGACACAACAGCGAAAAAGTTACGAAAACAATCCGAATTGATCATTATTTCGTCAGAAATTGCCCAATTTCGATTATTTTTATCGTAATCACTTGTTAAATATGTAATCGATGCAATGATTTTTAACTAACTAGTATTTAACAATTATTTATTATTCGATTTAAATATTTTTCCATTTGTAATTATTTAATTTAAATACAGTCTTTCGTTTAATAATTTACTAATCATATTTAACATCTTTCAGTAAACTGAACGAATGCAAAAACTGGAAGTCTTCATCGGCAAATGAATAAAATTTTGCTGAAGAATAAATAAATTTGTAACTTTTAGAAATAAAATATTTAGCAGCAATTCTATGTACTGTAATTGTTTTCCGTTATTCACAATGAGTTAACATATTTTAAATACAGTATTTTTCCTGTATTTTTAATTATGTGATCGCGATAATCTCAACAACTGAATTATTATAGATTTTTGTAAAAATTTTTCATATTTTCCTCCTAAATACTATTCTTAACTACCGCTTTAATTAATTAATTTTTAAGCGCAGAATTTATTACGGATAATAAAATATTTTTAATTTACGAAATTCGAAATTTATGGGATGTCTCTCGACCGGATGGACACGTGTTAAAGTAAAGATTTTTCAGGAGGAGTTCAGGATTTGTCCTTATATCATATCCTTCAGATTTCTGATTTATCCCATCACGATCGTGGCCAACCTCTGATGGCCTTAAATGTGACACCTTAAGTATTATTCCTTGCGAGATTCGGCGACATTAGATGGTGTAGTGTTCTCTTACTGTTCTAGGGAATCCAGGTATCATCACTGCAAACTTTTTCGGATAGTCAAGTTCAGTTGAACTCCTGTTTTCAACTGGCTGATGACCTCAATCCTGAATAGTAGAGGGATGATCAGTGTTAAGCATTGTAATGTCTAGCTGCTCGCTTACCTCTAGCTGGTATGAAGTGTAAAAATAATAATATTCAACTTGTTGTTATTTATTAATCCGTCTTGAATTTAATAAGACTAGAAATCTATAATACCTGAAAACTAAAATAGAAACAGTAATAATTCAAGAATTCAATTTTACTTTAATTTCCGTTCTATGGAACAGAAAAATAAGAATTCATTATCGGTTTTTATTGCAACTACTGATTATTCATGAAGTCAGTTCATACTCCGTGGAAAGAATATGATTTTTAGCCTACTTTCCGAGAGAAGTAGGGCTTCTAACATCATCATCATGTCTGTTTTCAGTGTGTCCCCACTAATGACTAATTAGTGAAATTGAAATTTCATAGTTATGAAAACCACGAAATGTCATTAAAAGTCATTTTATAGGATTGAGTTTTTTTTAATCAAAATATCATTTCATATTATTGACAATACTTAATCGGTAAGTATTAAGCAATTCACGGATAGCGATTGTGTTCTCTCGAACTTTTTTCTCTTTGGAGATTCTGAAAAAACTTGTAGTTAAAAAAAGACCTGTTTTAATATGGATAAAAACAAAATGAGGCAGAAAAAATAATGCCAAATGAAAACGAAAAATATTGGGTTGTTTTATATTTGTTTTTTATTTTACATTTTAATTATATTGGAAAAAATAGGTGACATTTCCCAATCTTATGTAGACTTATATGAGCTTTTAACTTATACTACTGCTTATATTTTACACGTCACTCTATTTGAAAAAAGTTTAGAAGCTTCCTATATTGGCTACGTAATTTTCTAAGAGAACTTTATTTTCTCTGGTCATTGGTGAAAGTAGAAGTTTTGAGAATGGTTGAGGGCTAGTTATCCACTCATATCCTCCGATACATTCCCCTATATATCACAGAAGTCATTGTTACTTTGGCGAACCATTGAATGGGTTAAAAACTAGATATTTGTTTAGGTAAACGTCATCATAAATTTGCCTACGTCACAACATGGCGGCGTTTATAACAATAGAAATATTTCAAATTTTAATAAAATGAATGTACACTTTATTGATGAATGTATTCTTTTAGGTTTTTAAGTATTATTTTGGATTAGTTTCAGATAATTTTTTTATTAAAATGTAAAATCAGTAGAAGTGACGCGAATAAACTAGGTGACATATCCGCTTAGTTTATTGATTTGAAGACATCTCAGAACCAAAATAATTAATGCCTCGCTATGAAATATTTAGAAATTGTTTTTAATTCCTAGTTTTATAAGAATTTTTTGTGACGCGAATAAACTAGGTGACATATCCGCTTAGTTTATTGATTTGAAGACATCTCAGAGCCAAAATAATTAATGCCTCGCTATGAAATATTTAGGAATACACAGAATGTTTTTAATTCCTAGTTTTATAAGAATTTTCCGAGAGTTGGAAATTTTGAACACAATCGCTATTCATGTGTAACATATGGCTTACCTTTATTGACTATTCAGTTTTTAGAGGGTAATACATTTTGATTATTATTTATATAAATTAATAACATTTATAATAATAATAAGGACAAAACTATATATATTTTTCCGTGTGATTTTTTTGTCAACAGATGACGTTACTTTCCATTCTATTAGAATATTAAGAGACGGAGCGAAGCAAGCTCTTCCACAGGCTGTCATCCCTGTGGAGGGGTCAGCCGGATTGTGGAAGACAGGGATAGACGTGTTCCATGATAAACATTTTCAAGGGGGTAGGACCAGAGATTCGAACACGGGTCCTCCAGAGTGGAAAGCAGAAGTGATTCCATGCGACTTTCTCTGTGTCTATATGCTGTTTCCATCAAGCGTGTATACCTGAGTTGAGCATTCCAGTGCCCGCCATGGCCCACATCACTTGATATGATTAGTTCTCAGGTGGAATGAGGTTTCTAAGGCCGTGCTGTACTCTTCGTGATAAATCTCTTGAGATGTGGGAGCAGATATTGAGCCCGAATCTTCCAGAGTGAAAGCATAATGTTCTAACTCTGGAGGATCCGAGTGGACTCTTCGCGGCTATCGACTAGTTATGTAGTATATATTAGTAAAATATTGTTAACAACACTACTAAACTATTTAATAGATTTTTATGGGATTTCATTATGACACCAGTTATTTTTTACATTACTTGTATTTATTACAGGTTGCTTGTTAAAAGCTGTAGAAATTGTAAATTGTTTATTTGTTTCTACTTTTCCTGCACTATTTTAAACTTATATTAACCTGGTAATATTCTCTTCTTTAAATCTTCAATTTTTTCGTATTTCTCTCTCTTCTATGATTAAAATACTATTAGTATTTATTTAAAAGAATTTCAGTGGTTGGTGAAATAAATAATTTTATTATTCTCATGATTTTTTATGAAGTTACAGATCGGAAAATTGCAATTACTCAAATTGTTCTTATAATTATACTGCTTTATTATCTGCGAGAACGAGTGAAATATGTAGCCCAAACAGTAAATAGGGGAAAAGGTAATGCTAAAAGGATATACATAATAATCGAATAATTGTTAATTTTGCTTTCACACTTTCCATTGCTATAAATTAAATAAAAAATATATTATCAAACTGTGAATAATAATGAAAAAAATATGAAAATGTACTTTACCTCAAACATATTCCTTGTTCGCGATTGCAGCGTGTTCCCGGTTTCTTGAAATAGTCCCGTTTTTCGGAAACAAAAAGTTCCTTTGCAGTTTTGCAAGTGCCACTATCGCTTTCGCAGCAGATATTGCATTCGTTCTCTGGCGAAGAACATTCGCAAGATTTTAATTTATGAAGTTGGCAAATATTATGTACGCAAAGGCCTTTCTGACATATCCCAGAATTAGAGAAACATGGCGTCCCATCCTTTTCAAGTTTTCCAGGACAAAAAGGGGAATTTCCATCACAATTAGAGGAAGCGTTAAAACAAGCAATATTACTAAAGCATGATTTTTCTTGATCTGATGGTGTTATTTTGCAGGACATATCACAACATTGCCCCGGAGAGCATTGCACAGATTCTCCTAATCTAAGAGTACATTGATTTGGCGAACCTTTAGGAATACAACATTTCTCTATTTCTTTGCAATTTCCGGTAGAGGAGTCACAATCACAAATCTCCCCTTCTTCTATAATTCCATTTCCACATGTTGACTGCTGGAATTTCTTCAGGCACTCACCTACATCAAAATATAGATAATTTAATTTTGTTTACAAATAAAAATAATCTAAAACTTTACTGCAAACCTTTATTTTTGAGATGTTCTCGCATTGATTTTATACTGCAAGAAGAAAATTTCCAGTTATTGGGATGTTTTCCATAAGGAATATTCGTATGCATTATATAATTTCCGAGTTTTTGGTCGTAATCTCCAGGGCTGCAGGAATAAGAATTTGAAGGATCGTCTTTACTACCGAATGCATGACCTAGCTCATGCGCTAAATGAGCAGCAATTCTGACACGCTCAAGTGAAGAATTGCCTTCTAAACTAGTAACGAATCCTACATTACTACGCATTTTAATATTATCGGAATGCTCGAAATCGTCAATACAGATTCCTCCGATTCGGCTCACTCTTCCTAAAATAGGAAGATATTCTTTCTTGAAATCTCTATGAGTGAAGCAAATCAGCATGCAGTAAGAATGACTGTATTCGGATAAATATTGAAGAAATTTCCAATCGTCATTAATTTCCATTCCTAAAGGATAACCAGGAACGTCTTTATTCTCGAATATTGTTATTTTTTCCACGTTAAATCCGATCCTATCCGGTATTCCATCTTCGTCTATGTCTGTATTTAAAAATATATTCTGAGCATATTCAAGGAGGAGGAGCATTTCCGCTACAGTTCTTCCATGACTAAATTGCATTTTTTCAAAGAATGTATGATCTGCTAACAGTTCAAGTGAACAGCTTTTCTTAGGCCTGTAAATGATAATTTTATTATGATTTAAAGATATAAATAATGATTTATTGTAATTCATTAAAATAAAGTTGGCCGGATGGCCGTATTGGTTTATCACATTGGAGGGTCCGGGTTCAAATCCGAGTCGTACACCTCCAGTTTTTTAGGAGGGGTCCGGGCCCGGGTCTTGAATCCAATTTTCAACTTTGAGGTTAACCCCATCATAGGTGTTGACTAGACTGTGATGGAATCATAGAATATCCGAAGTGTAAGAATCCAATTTTCAACTTTGAGGTTAACCCCATCATAGGTGTTGACTAGACTGTGATGGATTCATGGAATATCCCAAGTGTGATATGGCGACTTAGCTAACATATGTAAAATAAATTTTTGTCGCAATTTATGATAAAACTATAATTATATATCAAAATATGTTTATGTTAACCTAAAATGGTATTTTACTAATTCACTAACTAGAATTAACTACATGTGAATAGACATACATATGCTGTATGTTACTACAGTAAGCTATTCACATAAACAATACTGTAATTAACGCGAATTACAAAATGCATTTTAAATTAGTCTTTGGGTCAATATGGCATATTTAGCATAGTATATGGCCATGAATTTTTAACAGACATTTCAGGAAAATCATGTTATTTTTCCAGTGTTTTATGTTGCTTTCCATCTTTGTCAGAAATTAAGCTGAGAGGATGTTCAAATTGTTCTCTTTTATTCCTCATATTCGTTGTGCATATAAAATGTGAGATACAACAAGTAGGAAAAAATGAAAGGGTGGATTCTGCTTTTCACGGAATTGCCAAATGAGATCTCATCAAACTGGTCAAAAATTATAATAGAACCATGGACGAAAGATGCACTGATTATAAGATATTTCGAAAAATTTATCTCAGAATTGGTAAACGAACCATGTACTGCTGCCATATTGAACGAATAGTAAAACGTCACGAGACTTTCGTAAAGAAGAAACCTGTTATGGTTTTACACCTTCTTTTGAAAGCCAAAAATTCCCCCTGGAAAAAACGAACCATGTACTGCTGCCATATTGAACGAATAGTAAAACGTCACGAGACTTTCGTAATGAAGAAACCTGTTATGGTTTTACACCTTCTTTTGATCGTGATGACGAAAACTTGCTATGGTTTTACACCTTGTTTTAAAAGCCAGGAATTGTTCTTACGATTATGTGGGTTATGATTTTATGCTGAAATTCATAAGTTACTTATGCAATTTATAGATTTATATATTACATATACATTAATTTATAATATATACCTGTATTTGCATTAAGATATATAATTACATCATCTTGAATTATTTTTGCCAAGGAGTGTGAATATAATTCTTGCGCGACACCTTCAAGATGTAAACACCCGTATAACGTGCTCTTCAATAACAGGAATTCATATAACGAAATCGCTTTTCTAAATAGAATTCGTGTAATTTTACATCTTGAAAGTGTCGCGCAAGACATTGTTCTTTTCAAGATGGCGTCGCGCACAGGTATCGATATTTCCTTGTGATAAGTACTTTTTCATATAGCTACTTATCGGTTCCGTTTTCGCGATTGATTTATATACCGATTTACTACTAGTAATATGACTGAAAAAAGTTATGCAAAAATCTCGGATTCCGTGAAAAGCAGAATCTTGCCAAATGAAAAAATTCTTACTTGAGATTGACAAACGAAAAACTTGAATTACAAGTTCTAATGCCGAAAGTTATTCTAAACTGAAACGAATCGCGTGATTTAATTCGTCTATCACACAGTTTAGCTCCATCTTCGTGTGACGATACTATCATGATATCTTTTAAATTATATAAAATTTTATTCCCAGTTCTATTTCCAAAGTAACCTTTCTGTTCTTCAATTGGTTCCATATAATATATCCAACGTCGTTCTTGAAGTCTTCCAATCACAGTATTATCGAACTTGTATATTAAAGCAGTTGCTCCGTCTTTTTTCCAATATCCAGTATAGATGTTGATCTCTGGAAAATTTCTGATGAGCATACATTTTACACCTTCATCATTATAAATAAATACTTTGGCAGCAGAAGAGAATATACTTTCATCTTCGTATAAACATAATTTATAATGGATTCCATTAGTTATCATTATTAATTCATACGGTATGTCTCCTGTTTCAGAATTATAATGATATTTGATATAATTCATACGGTATGTCTCCTGTTTCAGAATTATAATGATATTTGATATAATTCATACTACATAAATATAAAAATTGCTTGATTGAAAGTAACGTGTGCAAATTTATAGATAAAATCAACCCAAGTCTAAATATATATATAAAGAACTTCATTTTTTTTTTTCAATAATTTCTATGAATTCTAATTTGCATATAAGCGTTATTCGAATTCTTTAATTATTTTTTAAATTAAAATTTTGTAACTTTGGTAATTTATAGTTTAAATTAATTTAGGAATTTGTTTCAGTTATCAAAAATATTTTACATTGCATATAACTAAAGATATTCGCAGAAAATACTGCAAAGAAGAGAAATATTTTCAAGTTATTAATATTGTGCATTTTCTGAATTTCGAAGCTTTTCAACCAAATAACCAAGCCAAACTTCCCCTAGCGGACAAAGTCAAATTAAATTTTCTTAACGATTATTTTTTGAATTTAAGCTACGGTGCCACCATCTGTTGAGTTAATAATTAAATAAATTTTTTAGAATTTTATATTAAGATGGCGCCATCTAGTAATTAATGATCAAACTATAATTTAACTAATTTTCCCGAAATAAAATTTTGCCACCGCACGAAAATTTTGAACCAATCAAGTTTTGAAGCTATCTGAAGGACCAATAAGGCCAAAATGAAGGAAATAGGAGTCACCATACCTAGTAATTAATGATCAAACTATAATTTAACTAATTTTCCCGAAATAAAATTTTGCCACCTCACGAAAATTTTGATCCAATTAAGTTTTGAAGCTATCTGAAAAATAGGACCAATAAAGCCAAAATGAAGGAAGTAGGAGTCACCATAGAGTGACCACCTACATTCATCCGTAATTCCATCAATTTCAAAGTAGACGTAATTCCGTAGCGAACTATTTTATAGGTCATATCGCTCAACTTATTTCGACTAAATTTGATATATGTATGTTTATTTTATTGAATGTTTCTTAAAAATTTTATTAATCGGGAGTTCATTTCTCAATATCATGTCAGGTCGCTCCATCGTGGTGTTTAGATCATATCGCAATGACGTCACGTAATCTATTACGTAAAGAAATCTTGTGACGACTATTGTATTCGAACAAAATCATCTTGCCATAAAAATTCGTTTATTATAGCATTTGAAATACGTTGCCTGATCGTGATGACGTCACGTGGATGCACAGTGACGGCAGTTCATTTTCATATCATCGGGACGTATGACAACTGCATTTTGTGACGTCATCCATTGTCTCATTATTGTGACATCACATCGGTGAGACTGGGAAGTCATCCCGAATTCGGAAGTGATACTGAATGATTTTAATGAATTCATTTTCGTTTCAAAATATCCAACGTGGAGTGATCTCGAACCAATGTGGACTATGTTACTGGCGGTGCCTTGGCAGGTTTCTATGCAAAGTTTGATCCCGAGGGGTCAAACAGTCCGAGAGCGTTTGCGTAACAGACAGCAGACAGCATTGTATTTTCTATACATTGATTATATTTACTAGATAATTGTGTAAAACAGCCGATTTTAATTTGTTTTTATTAACGAAATAATGATCAAAATTCGATCGTTTTGTATTTTGAAACAAGATTCAAACTTGTAAAATGACCACGTCATCGATTTATACATTTAAACCAACAGAAAGTTTGGAAATATTTTTTCGAAACCATTTTACATCAAATCATTTTTAAGCATTATAAGAATCAAGGATGAAATTTTTCTAACCATGTTGAAGTGAATCAGAATTTCTTATAAAATAATTTAAATCGTTTTAATAAAGTACAAACTAAAATTTGCACATTATTTTAAAAGAATTATTCGAAACTAAATTATCTTCTTGTCTGATTTCATTATTTTCTGAAAATTTTGTTAACTGTGTATGTATTCAGCTGTTTTACTAACGTTAATTATTTATTTTTGACATTTTCCTTTATTTTTAGTTTTAGATACTGTATAGTTAATGTGCTTTAATATTATTAATTATCATCATCTTGTAAACAGGATTACAAGAAGAGTAAAAAAGAATGGCATGTATCTTAGAAAATAAGAAAAGATTCCCTAAAATTTGAATACTCTTCAATATTGGTTCTTTGATTCTTCAGATATCCTGACAACTGAATAATGAAAACATGCCCTAAATGAATGCATATAGGAAATTTTTTTATAAAAAGAAATTGCTTAAAAATTTAATTAACAAAATATCTGGCAGTCACTTATTTAAGGAAATGAAAATACGATCACTTCCGTATGCTGTAAACACGCAATGTTTTCAGATTCACTGTCAGATAAATCTCGAATATTGCCAAAAAATAAAAGTACTTATTACATTTTTTCAGTTTGAAAAAAATAATCTTAGAATTTATTTATTTTATGTACAAAAATAATTTTAGTTTGAAAAAAGAAGACATTCAATGTAAAAAATAACAAAAGATTGCCCAATATTTCTTATTTATCATTTCATTTGTTGTAATAATAATTTTATTATTGGGCACCAGATTAATTTAATAATTTACAATTAATAATATATTCAGAATAAATTCGGAAATTAATAAAATCATTCCAAAATAAATAACATATTCGGAAAATTTCCGACTATGTTCTTTATTTTGGAATGATTAAAGATAAGGGATTAAAATATGTTATGAAAAATCACTTTCAATGGAATTGATTTTCATAAAAATGTATTAAATATGGTAGGCACCTTTCTTATCCGTTTCGCTTTAACTTGTCGAATTTTGGTAAAGATTTTCGTCTAAATATTAATTAAAGACGTAAAAATGACAAAAGAATATGCCATTCGGAAGGAAAGAAAGCGCTTGTAAACTAATAGAAAATATATCGAACAGCAAGATAATTCATCTGCCACTGATATAGTTCTCACAAAAAATGACGAGTTTGTTTCAAAACACGAATTTAAATCAAAAATACAAATGAAGATAACTGATTTTTAATTAAGTAAATGCTTAATAAACGAAAGAAAAGAAAAAAAAAACGTACTGCACTTATTGTGCTTAGTGTATAATCGGGCCCTGTCACCCCGATTACTTTTAAATTAAGTTGAACAAAGAATATAATCTAAAAATCTATAAAAATAAGTTGATATCAGCTTTACAATTTTTTAAAAAACTATTTAGAAGATAGTGTTTTGTTTTTAAGTTTTAATATTAAATAAATTTATTATACAGTATGTTTTACAAGAAAGATTACAAACAAATCTGTCTCCTTTCTATACAAATAAATCTATTATAGTGTTATTTATCTATCGCCTTTTGTGTCGCAAAACAGCAAAGATTAGTAGTTTTAATTTATCAATAACTAATTTTTCCATCTATTTTAATTAATATTATTTGATTATTAATTATCACAATTTTTAGGTGTTACAATTAAAAATTAAATTAATTCTACATTTTATATAAATGTAATATTTTAAATGTTTTATATAACTTAATTTCAGTTTCGCGTGAACAAAACAGCTTGGTTAAACAAAACAGATAGGGAAGAATGTATAGAACCAATGATATAAAAGCAGGAAATAAATTTTCAACCAAAAAAATGATGAGGTACTTTTTCCGAATTTCCTATAAAAGTACTCTGGTAAAGTACTGTAATCACTTTAAAGTTTTAATCTACACGATGCCATCGCTAACTATTGTTTGTATTCTGTTGCTTGCTTTAGTAAGCATTGATCAAACAAGTGCCTGTAAGTTTTTATGTTGAATACTTTTTGATTAATTTTATGATTTAAATGGAGTTAAGTTTTACTTTTCTACGATTTTCAGTATGGAGCTGCGTAAGTAGTATTTAGTCGTGTTGAATTATTAATATTTTGATTTATCATTGGAGAATAATTGAGATTTGATTATTATATAGAGGAAAATATGTTGTAAAATGGCTATGAAATCAGAAGGCGACTATAAAGATGTAAGCAGTTTTAGTTTTTAATAATATAATAAATTAACATTCAATGAAATTAATTTTTGGTGGTTAAGATAATGAAAGCGTACACAAACGTGAATTTTTAATTGTTTTCTTTTTTTAAATAGAATTTGATAATTAATGGTCACTAAATTTATTTTCAGAAATTTATGACTTGCATTAAAAAGATATTTGGAGAGGTATAGTATTAATCTTTATACTAGAACCGGCTGTTTTGAGATAGATAAATTATTAAAAAAAAAAAAAATAATAATAATAAATTTTCATCTTTTTAACAATAATTTTTTCAAAATTTATTGTTAATGCTTAAAACTTTAGCTGTAAACAAAAAACATCAACAGGTTTATAAGCTAACTGCACGTTTAAAACTTCTTCTACTTTTATTATGGAGGTTGTAGTTGGCACTTGCACGTTTAAAACTAACTAGTTGCAGTCTTATAAACTGACTTCAGGTTTAAACTAACCAGCTGCACTCTTATAAACTAACTTCACCCTTAAAACTTAATAGCTGCAGCCATATAAACTAACTATACCCTTAAGATTCATGTAGGCTAATTAACTATAGTTACACTGGATGTATTTTATAAGCTGCAGTTTACTTTTGGTAATTTTGTTTATTTGCTCGCTTAAAATACTTTTCAAATAAGTCATCTTAATAAGTTTTTATTTTTAAACCACACTTCTAGGAAAACGGTAATTTATTTCAAGATATCGAGGTAAAAAATATATATGATCTAATTTTTGTATTATTTACACTATTAAGAATTTTTGATTTACGTAATGAAGGAATTTGTTTTAATAGGTCAATAAAGAAAATTGCTTTAAAAACGATACATTTGAAGGGGTAAAACTTTATTAAATTTCGTAATTATATTTGTTTTTAACGTTTTAACACCAAATTTATTATCTATTACTTATCTTTAGATTTCGAATTTGGCAGATTTAGAATCTGAATGTAAAGGTGAATGAAGTTTATATATTCTGAAAATTTAATTTCGAATTTTCATTTTTTTTTTTAAATTCCAATTCCGAAACATTTAAATATAGAACGTATTATGGAAAAAATGAAAGTAAGTACAATATTAAATTAAGTTGTTTTTACCAAATTATATTTCTTTACGATTTTTATCCATTACTTATATTTTAATGCCGTTTAAAGCCAAAAATTAATGAATGCTGTGATCAGGTGAAAAGTTTGGAATTAAGTGAAGATGAGGTAAAAATAATTTACAAATAATTCAAAACATTTAAGTATAAAGGTGTTTGTTTATATATAACAAAAATATCTTGAATAACAAAGAACTATTATGTTACAGGTAAAAGGAAAAGAATTTAAGAAATGTTTATTTGGCGATAAGGTAAACAAAAAATTTTAATATTAACTCTATTTTGGATAAAGTTGTCTATCCTCTCTATCATTAAATTCTAAAGCATTCAATTTAATCCTTTAGAAATCTTGCTACATAAAAAAATATATCGTATTACCTGTATCCTCAGTTTTTGTAAAACAATCGCTTATCAGATTCCAGTTTCCATACTTATGTTTTTCGGGATGGGTTTGAGACGGTCGTCTTCTACCTTTCAGTTAATCTTAAAACGGTGATGAGTTCTGGAAATGACCTGCCGTCTAAAGTATTCAACGCAAGATTCAGCAACATATATAAACTCTAAGAATAGATAGAAACCAAAGGTTTTTTTAAATAAAATTAGATTTATACATTATATTGGGGGCCACAAAAAATCACTTCGAGGGCCGCATGCGGCCCGCGGGCCGCCAGTTTGACACCCCTGATATATATGGTATAATGAAATATAACCTCCGTCTTACCTATTAATTTTATTTGTATTCTTTGTTTTGGGTTGGCAACACGAGTTAGTTAGCCGCCATGTTTTGTTTTCTTTTGAATTGGATAAACTTTTCTCTCTTCTTTGAGATTGTTATTAATATCGGTTAATTAGTGGTTGTGGGAAGACGACGACGTCGCCAGATATATATAGTTAACAAACCGCAAGATTCTGTTTATATTGCAGAAGTAAAAGAGGCTATTTGATTTACGTTTTTCTTTTTTTTTTTTAATTGTCAATCACCTAGCCACTTTTAAATTGTATGAATATTCTAATTGCTTAGCATTGCTTTGGCTTACTTTTTCATGTTAGATTGAATACCATTTATTTTTTTGCACGAAACAATTTTCTGAGAAAATTATTCTAGCATGTTAACACAATACTAAATACACTATTTTAGCATGATCGTACCAAAGTTTAGAAAAAAAAAAAAAACAGGTAACAAACGAATTATCCCTGCCAATTTTCGTTGAAATCGGTTGACCTAGAGAAGTATTTATGGCGAAGAGATTTCCATATCCATATTTTCCCATAAAAGTGAACATGCTAGAAATTATCATCAGATATGATCACAATAATATATTTATGAAAAAAATATATATATATTCATTATTGATTGCTAAAAAGTAAAATTTATTGAGAAAATTTGATCGTGGTATATCTGTGAAGCGATCGAGTAGAATGGGTGTTATTAATAATTATTTATTTTATTATATTCAAATCAGCATATGATAAAATAAACAGTTTTCGTAGATTATCGTACAATTTGTTCTAATGCAAATTGTTCAATTCACACTGATTTAGCGTGTATTATCCAAAAACCGGAATTTTCTTTTTTGATTTTGAACTAATTTTTTCAAAAATTTTCAAGATTATAGTTCAAAGTGCAAATTTTGTAAACATAAATTAATAAAACTATATAAAATAATATATGCTCATGCAATATGAATAATCCATAACATTTCATTACAATAGCATTATTAAATATTTAAAATTCATAAATCATAGTCAAGTGACTATAATTTCAGTAAAAAATACTTTCAAACTGATAGAATATTTAATCACTAGATATCATTCGGGAATGCTTTCACGGAATCCGAGATTTTTGCATAATATTTTTAGTCATATTGCTAGTATTAAATCTGTATATAATCAATTGGGAACCGATAAGTAGCTATATGAAAAAGTACTTATTACAACGAAGTATGGAACCGATAAGTAACTATATGAAAAAGTACTTATCACAACGAAGTATCGATAACTGTGCGCGACGCCATCTTGAAAGAGACAATGTCTTGCCCGATACTTTCAAGATTTAAAATAATACGATTTCGTGTTATAGAAGAGGATTTCGTCACATGAATTCGTGTTATAGGAGAGCACGTTATACGGGTGTTTACTGTAATACATCTTGAAGGGGTCGCGCAAGAATATATTCAAACTCCTTGGCAAGAACTTTCAAGATGATGTAATTATACATCTTGATGCAAATATATATTATATATTATATATTAATATATATATAACATATAAATTGCATAAGTAACTTTTGGATTTCAGCAAAAAATCATAACCCACATAATCGTAAGAACAATTAATGGCATATTTTTAGCTTTTAAAACAAGATGAAAACAATAGCAGGTTTTCGTCATTACGATGATGGTCACGTGACGTTTTACTTCTCATTCAATATGGCAGCGGTACATGGTTCATTTACCAATTCCGAGGTAAATTTTTCGAAAAATCTTCTAATCTGTGCCACTTTCGCCCATGGTTCTATTATAATTTTTGACCAGTTTGATGAGATCTATCGAATGGTATCATATTAGGCAATTCCGTGAAAAGCAGAATCCAGCCATCATGCGCTCATGAGTGGAAATCTTGTGATTTAATCTTTAAGCCTTGAACTGTCTTTGGAAACATTTTTGCAATTTGATGAGATCTATCGAATGGTATCATATTAGGCAATTCCGTGAAAAGCAGAATCCAGCCGTCATGCGCTTATATAAATGAGTGGAAATCTAGTGATTTAATCTTTAAGCCTTGAACTGTCTTTGGAAAATTTTTGCACGTGAAAAGGTTAGCTGAACAGTATCCTGTATCATAATCAGTAATAATTCTTTTAAGTAATTCTGTAAAAATCCAATATCACATTTTTGCAAACTTGTATACGAAAACCAACTATATAAGAATAAAACATCAGATGGCGACCATTAATTGGTTTCAGCGCCATCTACAAATTTTGTCAATTTAGAGGAATTATAATTTTAGATTTAATTTTTGTTCCTTAATTTTTAAGTTATTAATAACGACAAAAAATTTTGGCTTTCCTAGAAATCCGAAGTTTATATCTTTCTAACGATGCTTTACTTATAAGAATCGATACAATTGCTGGACTGAAAATGGGAAATCCAACCAGCCAGCCATGTTTCCCTATTTATATATATTAGAAATTCTCGCGAAAGAGGGACTCCAGCCAGCCACGTTTGACTAATTATAATATAGATAGATAGATAGATAGATAGATAATAATTATAAATTATAAAAGATTGAGATAAGTAAAATAAAATACAGTAATTATAATTGCATTGTTTTGATCATTTTAATATTTCCTTTAATATTTAATCTATCAAAACCATGTATTTTATAAGTAAGGTAGAGTGGGGTAAGGGCGTAGTTGGGAGAAGTGCATTATCGGGCTTTATTATTATAAGATAAGCAAAATTTTGTTATTTGATACTGTAGTAATCTACTACAAATTAATATCAACCTATCGACAGAGATAACGCACGATGAATCGTGCGATTCCAGTATATACATTGACCTTTCCAAAAGCGTCACATCCGAACAGCACACACAACTTTGAAAGTGAGAGAAAAGTGCAATAATTCTTAAGATAACTTCATATTAGGAGCTTATTTATGCGTGGGGACATGAAACCCCCACGGGCCGTGGGCTCACAGGAAGCCCCGTGGACCCACGGCCTGCACTCACCAGGGATCAAGAGACCCCGTCGGGTGGGGCCGTGGGCCCACCCCAACGGGCCCGGGCACTCGGGGCCCGGTTTCATCTCCCCGTGGGCTGCACCCAGTTTCATCTCCCGTGGGGTAGGGCTGCAAGCCTACCCCACGGGAGATGAAACTGTAACCATTCATCATACTGTAAACCCCACGGGATTCATCATACCCCACGGGAGATGAAACTGTAACCATTCATCATACTGTAAACTACTCCCAGTAGTTTACAGAGTAGTTTACAGTACTACTCAGATTTTTGAGAAAAACCCTGGTAAGCTCTTGCCCCGTAAATATTGTTACCTGGGGCAAGTGCAAATCAGCACATTGGGGTTATTCCGTATTAGGATGCTTTGACTTCATAAAACGTTCAATTTTATTGTTTTGTGTTCTACATTTTAATTTGTTTATTAACTTTTATTTTTTGCATATAATATGGTTCGCAGCTACGTCAGAAAAACCAACTGGGGGGATTATTCAAAAGAAATGAACGAAATGTTGAGATGATGATTGATAAATGCGAAGATATTAATTAAAATTTTCGTATAAAGTTTTATAAATCATTTTTATTTGATAAAAACATTTTTTGTCATATTAAATAACAAAATGTGTGCTTTGTTACTTTGAAAAAATAAGTGATACTGTATAAAGAAAATAATGTGAGGGGGTGTACAGTGAAATAAAACAAAAATATAAAGTGATGTAAGTACACAAATTGTTTAATAATAACTTGTGTGAAAACAAAAATATAAAGTGATATAAGTACACAAGTTGTTATTAAACAATTTGTGTAATACTTACATCGCTTTATATTTTTGTTTTATTTCACTTATACCGCCTCTCACATTTCAGAGTTCAATCCTTATTTCTTTAACAAAGGATAACTCTAAAATGATACAACCCACGATACACTTAGACACGGTATGATTATTTAGTGATGCTAAATTGGTCAGTTCCGCGCATGACGTCACATGAGTTGCAAATCTGAAATGGACATTGTATTTGCTTATGAATAAGTCGTATCCGTTAGAGGATGTTTTAGTGTTTTAACTGTTTTATTGTATGATTATTATTAAAATGATGAATTGTGCAGTGAGCGGTTGTAATAACCATTATAGAAATACAGAAAAAAAAAAGAAAAATCAGTTCCCTAATTTTAAAAGTTGAATTATAATTTATTACACTTTCTGAATTTTTAACACTAATCATATTTGCAAAGTACTTATCACAACGAAGTATCGATACCTATGCGCGACGCCATCTTGAAAGGGACAGCATCTTGCGCGACACTTTCAAGATATATAATTATACGAATTCGTGTTATAGGAGAGCACGCTATACGGGAGTTTATTGCAATACATCTTGAAAGTGTCGCTCAAGAACTATATTCAAACTCCTTGGCAAGGACACTTTCAAGATGATGTAATTATACATCTTGATGCAAATATATATTATATATATTTGCTTATTATATAATATAAATCCATAAATTATATATACAGTGGTACCTTGGTTAACGACGGTAATGCGTTCCAGGATTACCGGCGTTAACCAAAACCGTCGTTATCCAAGGTGCGATTCCCAATAAGATTTAATTGAAAATTGATTAATTCGTTCCGACTCCTCTCTACAACCATAGTAACTATTAAAAATGCAGATAGAACTTATTTAAAATGTTCTAAAAATATGGAAAATATCATTTATTTATTATATTTGCTACGAAAATGAACATTAAAAAATGAATTGTTCATGAAAAACAATTTTTAATTATCAATCTTCACCAGAAGGACAATTGGGCTCACTTAGGAGATTTTTGATAAACGAACCCGTAAACACTGATTAGCAACGATAGGATTCAACGGTTATTATACAGATGAGATTTGATTTTGCCTTTTGATGGTGATCGAACAGTGACACGCACTCGCAGATTTATTATCTGTATGAACTGTAAGATCTCGGACAGACTTTTTTCATTTATAGATTCAACGGTTATTATACAGATGAGATTTGATTTTGCCTTTTGATGGTGATCGAGCAGTGACACGCACACGAAGATTTATTATCTGTATGAACTGTAGGATCTCGGACAGACTTTTTTCCTTCTAATGGGATCCGAAACTGCGACGTCACACCACATGCAATACTGTATATATAACAACCAAACAAACAATAGAATCAGACTTTGTTGGCAGAATTTAAAATAATAATTACACAAACAATAGAATCAGACTTTGTTGGCAGAATTTAAAATAATAATCGAATAGAATCAGACTTTGTTCGCAGAATTTAAAATAATAATCGTCTAGAGATCATCTTTAAGAAACTAAAAACTAGTGAACTGTTACGCATCTATTTTTAATTAATTAAATAATTTGTTTACTATATGCTAATAATCATTTACTTAAATATATTTTTATATGGTTATAATTTTATTAATTTTAATAATGATATTATCGGATTTGAATTGATTGTGATAAAAAAAATAACTATTAACAACTGAGCTAACGAATCACACGATGCGATGACGAGCTATTTACAGAGCTCTATTTTGTCTGAAGTTCACATAATCAGGAGACGTTAACCAAAGCCGGCGTCGTTAACCAAGACATATTTTCTTTCAGCCACTCGTCATTAACCAAGAACGTCGTTATCCGAGGCCATCGTTAATCAAGGTACCACTGTATATATATATAATTTATGCATTTATATTATATATAAATCCATAAATTACTTATGTAATTTATGGATTTCAGCATAAAATCATAACCCGCATAATCGTAAGAGTAATTCCCGGCGTATTTTTGGCGTTTAAAACAAGGTGTAAAACCATAGCATTTTTTCGTCATTTCTATGATGGTCACGTGACGTTTACTTCTCGTTAACATGGCAGCGGTACTTGATTCGTTTACCCCATTCTCAGGTAAATTTTTTGGAAAATATCTTCTAATCGGTGTGGTTTTCTGAAGTTCACATAATCAGGAGTCGTTAACCAAAGCCTGCATCGTTAACCAAGACATATTTTCTTTCATCCACTCGTCGTTAACCAAGAACGTCGTTATCCGAGGCCGTCGTTAATCAAGGTACCACTGTATATATATATAATTTATGCATTTATATTATATATAAATCCATAAATTACTTATGTAATTTATGGATTTCAGCATAAAATCATAACCCGCATAATCGTAAGAGTAATTCCCGGCGTATTTTTGGCGTTTAAAACAAGGTGTAAAACCATAGCATTTTTTCGTCATTTCTATGATGGTCACGTGACGTTTACTTCTCGTTAACATGGCAGCGGTACTTGATTCGTTTACCCCATTCTCAGGTAAATTTTTTGGAAAATATCTTCTAATCGGTGTGGTGGTTCTATTATAATTTTTGACCAGTTTGATGAGATTTATCGAATGGTATTACATTTGGCAATTCCATGAAAAGCCTTAATTACATACAATTTCTGATATACAGGGTGAAGAAAAAATTCGTCGTAAAATTTTGTGTACTGATAGGGGACTTCGAAACAAATCGAAAATGTCTAATAAACATATGGTCTAAATTAACTGTTTGGTGGCCGGATGGCCGAGTGGTAACGTGTTTGCATGCTACGTAGGAGGACCCGGATTTTTTCAGGGTGCGTCAGGAGGACCCGGCCCGTTTTTCACTATCCAGCCCCCTCCACGGGTGTGAGGTGGGTGATCCTCGTCCTTCACCATCCGGCCCCCTTCCACGGGTGTGGGTGCAGTCTCCGGGTTGGAACTGGCCCCACCCCCTTAGTAATCTCCCTGATTGGAAAGGGAGCGTATGAAAAAAATGACACTGTTTTCGAGTTATAACCCTTTAAAGCTAGCCAATCTCCATCGAGTACATAATGGGTCGCATTGCCAAGACGCGTCGCATTGCATCGCTCGCCTTCTTAAGCCTGGATTCCACATCATCAGAAACAGCAGACAGACAACAGAAACAGAACAGTCTACTGTTGTCTGTCTTGTTTCCACTACAGCAGAAATTCCGGACAGTTTTGTATATTGCAGCGGCCTCTTGCGGTTGTTTAGAAAGTTAAACAAAAATGGATGATAATACAATGATCTTAACAGTTATTGTCTTTAGCAAAAGTCTCCTTATTAATGTTGAAATTAAAACAAAGACGAAAAAGACGACATAGATTTTGGACCAGAAAAATCTTTCAAAATAGAGAAATACGGTTTCTATACTGGACTAGTTTGAGAGCTTTGCTCTCAAGCAAACGTCACTTCAAGCAAGACACATGATTGGCTAAAAGCACAACAGCAAGAGCTGCAGAAACTTAAAAGTTGAAATTTTGCATGGTGTATTTTTCTGCAGACGATTTGCCGAGCAGTATGTTATAATCAGGAAGTGACATCACATTTGGGCATCTGTTGTCTCTTTCTACAGTAAGTTCTGGTGATGTGGAATCCAAGCTTTACTAACCTGGTAGTCAGTAGGAGAGCGATGCAATGTGATGCGTCGTGACGCTTTGTGTACTCGATGGTGATTGGCTAGCTTTAAAGAGTTATTTATAACTCGAAAATATGCCATTTAGACCATATGTTCATTAGACATTTTCGACTTGTTTCGAAGTCCCCTATCAGTATACACAATTTCACGATGAAGTTTTTCTTCATCCTGTATTTAACTGCACATGTATCTCTGACTTGCAAGTACTGATTGAAGTAACAGCAGTTGATATTAATTTAGCTATATACGAGGGTCGTTCAATAAGTCCTTAGAAAATCCAAAGATGGCACTGATAGTATCGAAAAACGTCTGCTTTTAGTAAGCGCCATCTGTTATTAGACTGTTGTTAAAGTTTCAGCTATATCCGTCGTTTGGTTTCATTTTTATATCGATTGAAGCAAACAAACTTTTGTTTATTTAGAAAAATGGAAAAAAATGAGTTTCGTGCGGTAATTAAACACTTCTATTTAAAAGGTTTAACACTGAAAGAGATCAAAGCTGAGTTGGATGAAGTTCATAGCACATCTGCTCCTGTATTTGCAGCTGTTTATAATTGGATAAATGAGTTTAAACATGGACGTACATCCACAAATGATGAAAAACGTTCGGGACGTCCAGTGGAAGTGACTTCCTCAGAAATGATTGACAAAATTCACGATATGGTTTTGAGTGATCGACGAATCAAAGTTCGTGAAATAGTTGAGGCCTCAGGCATATCACAATGTACAGTGTTTTCAATTTTGTATGAAAAATTGGGTTTGAAAGAGATTATTTTGCCCCAGATACTTACATTTAATAAATAATATTGGATTATTTTTTAACAGTAATTAAATATACACACTTGCGCAGTTTCGATGGCAAAAATTATGGAATTAAAGTTCGAATTATTATAACATCCACCATATTCACCAGATTTGGGCGCAGTTTCGATGGCAAAAATTATGGAATTAAAGTTCGAATTATTATAACATCCACCGTATTCACCAGATTTGGCCCCCAGTGACTTTTTTTATTCCCAAACTTGAAAAAATGGCTTGGTGGAAAACGATTTACGTCCATCAAGGAGGTCATTGCCCAAACAGATGCCTATTTTGAGGACCTTCCAAAATCCTACTTTTTGGCCGGCTTAAACAAGTTGGAGAAACGCTGGGAAAAGTGTATCGATCTAAAAGGTGATTATGTTGAAAAATAAAAAAAATCTACCAAAAATAATTTGTTTTTCTATCTTTTTCTAAGGACTTATTGAACGACCCTCGTAGTTTACAGAATGCTTTTTTTTTAATTTAATCATTTATTAAGTTCATGTTGTTTTATATGCTTATTCTTTAATATAACCAACGCTTCTTTTGATGTGTACTCTCTGATACGATGTATCACATCTGTTTTAAAAAACTACTTATGATGGCGAGTGGTCAGTCTGTTGAGCATAGTCAAGTAATAAGGAGTACCGACACCTTATCTTATACAAAAAAAACCTGAATATATTCTTTTGTTATGTCTTTGTGACATATTAACTAGTTTTAATTAATCGACATGGTTTTATATCGACATGGGATATCCTGTACCTACCTGCCTGCAGCAATTTAGCCTATCAATGGCTAATTAACTGTAACGATTATCAATCAGAAGATAGAAGGATTGGGTTCAATGCCAGACTCGAATCACTTCTCAAATTTGGATTATTGGGACTCGGAATTGAATACGGATCCCAAAATATGATAATCGATTGTTTCATTATAGGGCATCTGGCCAATACACTCGGAATTGAATATGGATCCCAAAATATGATAATCGATTGTTTCATTATAGGGCATCCGGCCAACACATTAGTTTCTATAAGATATGCACTGACATAAATAGGGTTTTGGGATAAGATCCACCTACGTAAATCAGCGAGTTTTCGTATTTTAACATTTGTTTTTTCTTTTAGGGTGGCGATAAAGGAAATAAGCATTGTAAAGGGATGACAGAATGGGTAATTTTCTTATTGATAAATTCCAAAATTGATTTGCAATATATATATAAATTTAAAAATACAATCTAACATTACAGTTATTGACTCAATTTTTATTTGATATCATCATTATTATTACAATATTTTTCATATCTTGTAAACATTTTTAAACTCTTAAATTTTTTTCAGTATAAGAGAAAATGTGAGGGAAGAAAGGTAAGATTCTGCTAAACATTTATTCTTTTGATTATTTAAATGGAATAAATATAAGAACGTTTAGTGGATATGTATTCTATATTTTCAATAAAAAAGAATATATAAACTAATTTAAATATAAAAATAAAGTGTGTGTGTCCTGCAATGTATGTAGACTGGTGTCTTGGATCTTATCATTCGACATCCCATTTCTGACACCAGTGTGAGAATTCCGCAGCGGATGATGACTGGTATAAAATATATATATCAATAAATTTTAGTATTTCGAATAAGGTCGCGAGTAAGTGATGCAGGGATCCAGGATAGGAGAATTGATTCGAATACTCATTTAAAATAAATAACATATATTTATTAAAAAAAACAAGAAATAAAACACAATATTAACATACTTCTCTAGACAGAGTTAGTCTACGCAGAGATCATACCTGGGAGAGAGAGAATAAATAAAAAATTACATCATTCCTCCATTATTATTTTAAGTCTTCCTTCCCTATCACTGCCGACGGGACGGGACACGGATTCATCTTTTCTGCTCTTCATTTTCACACCTGTTTGGAAAGTGTTCTTTGCTCTGTCTTGATCACCTCTCATCTCTCATCTGTCCTATTTTATTTGAAAGATGAACTTATCTATTGTATATTCAATAAGAGACGATCATATTCGCTTATTTTTTAGCAGAAGGAGCGATCGCGTTTCATCATTGTGTGATGAAATCGATCTTCTACTTCTCAGACGTCTCCAATTTTTATTCAAAAATTAATTTTAATAATTATAAAATTTTGTCAATTAATACCGGTATATACTAAGTTATTTTATTACGGTTCGCTGGTCTCCACAAAAGATAAAGATTTTATCCATGGAATAAAAGGTTGTAGCCATTTTTGTAGGAAAATTTTGAATGAATACAATAATTTTCATGTGTTTCAAACAGTTTTAACATTGTAATATTTAAAAAGTTTGGAATGGTCTCTATTTTTTTAAAGGATTTACATATGATTTTTAAAATTAATTGGAAAGAATCACAGATAATAAAAATTGAGTCTCTAAAATTTGAATGTTCTATTATATTTAGTTCTTCAGATATCTTTTGGTATAGACGAGAAGTATCAATAGAAATGAATACTGTGCTATATATGATGACTTTATTGTTGTTTATAAATTATAATCCTTTCTTCACATTGATGGACTATAATCTATCTGTAAAAAATTTCTTAAAAAATAAGCACCCATTATTTTTATAAGATAGCAAAATAACAAATGCATTAAAAGAAAGGAAAATAAATGAAATCAGAATCTATTTTTTTGTCTCTTTCCATTTTGAAATAGAATCAAAGTGCATATAAATTGAGTTTGTCCGTTTGCTTCTTCGCTCCTTATCTCATCAAAATATTTTCTGATTTTAATGAAATTATGTATCTTATTTTGACACATAGGAGAACAATATCAGATATTATAAGATAAGGAATTTATTATTAGCCACAGAAATAAATGAAATGTTTGCATATTTGAGGCAATATCTCAAATAATCTAATTTGAATAAAATTTACAGGTAATATTTGATCACAAAAGTGTAGAAAACAATCGAAATTGGATCATTATTTCGTTAGCAGTCATCCAATTTTGATCATTTCAATCATAATCACTTTTGAATCAAGTGATAAACACAATGATTTTTAACCAATTGGTTTTTAAAATTATTTATGACTCAATTTAAATATTCAAACGATTTTTTAATTGTAATTATTTTGTTTATGTATTTCAATGATAATTATTTTTCAATTATATTTAATATCTTTCAGTAAACAGAACGAATGAAAAAAGAATGTTTTCATTGGCAACAACGTAAAATTCTGAAGAATAAATAAATGTAACTTTTAGCACAAAATAAAGCATTTAACTGCGATTCTAAGTAATTATGTGTTAATCTTTCTATTAAGCTAAAAGTCACATTGAATTAACATACTTTAAATCATTTTTATGTTTTACGATAATTTTATTTATATGAATTATTTTTAGATTGTAGCACAATTTTAAAAAATTTTGATGAATACTATTCTTAATTAATGTTTTAATGAAGAACAGAAGTTATTGAGAATATCAAAATATTTATATTAATTTAATTAATTTAAAGAATTAGGATTTATGGGATCTGGATTGTAAGCATCTGCTTTTAACCTGCAATCATCCTGGTGAATGTTAAAAGTAATTGTTTAATACCTTGAGGATCCGAGTCTCACATCTCCAGATTTTCAGAAGAATTTCGGTCCATCAGTTATATTCTATCCATTAGCTTTCTGGCACGTTGAAAATAATGGGCAACATATGATGGGCTGTAAAAATGATTGCAGCTAAAAATATCCTTTGCGAGATTCGGCGGCATAACTAAAACTAAACTATTTGTAGAGCTAAGTGAAGTAAAGCATTAGCTTATTACCTATAAGACCATCCCCTCTGGGTGGGGATAGAATTCACCCGATTCACCATTCACTCGTGTATCTTAAGAAACAATTAAAGGATGCCCTCTCTTTTCCACTAGTGGCATGATACACTTATCTTGCAGGATTTCTTTCTCTTTTGTCATGCCTTTCTATATTCAGGCTTCAAAAAGCGTTTGAGTAATCCTTCAAACTTCTGAGTGCGCCCATTATCACTTTTAATAATAAAATCTATAGGACTGGGTTCAATTGCGTGTCCATATTTTTTCACGATGTTTTGGGTTAGTACTCGGCTAGAGCTCTAACTCGAACCAGGGTGAAAAAATTTGGAGGTATGAGACATAGAATTGAATTAATTGAATCTCTTTATTCAACTGATGACCAACCTAACTTTGGGGGATGGGCGGCCTATGGTATGCATTGGAATGCATAGCTATTTAAATAGCCGCTTGAGTAAGAATTACAAAAACAACAAAAGGAAAAATATTTAGGTATGTAATATGGCGTTATTTATTATTTTATTCTTAATTTATTAAATTTGGAATCCATATCACCTGACAACTGAAAACAAAAGTAAAACTAAAAAATACAAAATAAATTTTTACTGTGAAAAAAATGTGATTTTTTTTAACGTTAGCAATATCTTTGATAATGAAGATGGTGATCAGATTCAAAATGTTGGACAATTGGGATAGAAACCGTCAAAAATGCCTGATTTTCACTAAATTTAGAAGTTTTTCGTATAAAATTTTTGTTCACGTCGAGGGTAGTAAATTGTTGATCAATCGCGAAAGCTAAACTGAAACTAACTGTGTGAAAAAGTACATACTGAAGTTTAGTTTCTAATTTGATCCGCTCCGCCATCTTGAAAATAGTCTTCTATATCGCGCAATAGTTGAAGGCATCGATCACGGATGAGAATCGTCGTTTGCAGAAGGAATTATGAAGTTTGTTTCGTTAAAATGTTTGTGCTTATCACCTTCGACACACACATACACAGATAGCTTCGATTACACTGTTCACTACAAACAATTTTATATAATTTAACAAATTCTTAAGTAGCAGACGAAAATTGACATCAGCGTTTGTTGTCGCCTAGCAACTCCCGCATTTTAACTTCTGTCGTATCAGCATACTTCACACAAACTAATATTCCCATTGGCCAATCACTTTAGATTTTATAACAATAGATTTTCTGATAAAATAAAAAATTAATTTTTAAAAAATAATAAATTTTATAGATATCTGTTCTATCAATTAAAAGATTTAATATTCAAATATACAATAATTAGTTAATGGGAAAATGCCCCTGAAGGGGGCAGAACAAAGTGAATATACTTGAGGTATCAAACCTCGAAAAGAAGTGGACAAGCATCAGGACAGTGCGGTAGATTTTCTCAGTATAATGCAAGTCTTGAAATGCCGCCCCTTAAATGTCAAATTGTATTTTGATTTCGCTGCTTATGCTGCCCCTTACTATGCCGCCTGATGCTGCCGCCTCTCTGTGTCATAGCACACGGCCCTGACAAGCATCAATACGAATGTACAAGACATAAATTCAATTTTTAAAGTTGAAAGTATACTTTAACCTCTGAACTTGGAAAAAATCTCATCACAAAAAAAAGTATATTCCGCAGCTGAGCAAGTAAAACGTTATAGAGTTAGTAAGCGGCAAGGGGTTTAGCTCTGTAAGCGGTGCTGCGGAATATACTTTTTTAGTGAAGAGATTTTTTCCAAGTTCAGAGGTTAAAGTATATTTCAACTTTAAAAATGGATCTTAAGTCTTGTACGTTCGTATTGATGCTTGTCAGGGCTGTGTGCTATGATACAGAGAGGCGGCCGCATCAGGCGGCATAGTAAGGGGGCAACATTAGCAGCGAAATCAAAATACAATTTGACAATTAAGGGGCAGCATTTCGAAGACTTGCATTATACTGAGAAAATATACCGCACTGTCCTGATGCTTGTCCACTTCTTTTCGAGGTTTGATACCTCAAGTATATTCACTTTTTTCTGCCCCCTTCAGGGGCATTTTCCCATTAACCAGTTTATTACTTTTTGTTAGGACAAAACTTCTTATTGAATAAAATTTACAATATGTTGGATTACTGTACGAATAAGCTATCTCACCGGTTATAGCAAATTCGTAGCCGAAAATTCTTGATTCCACATTGTCTCAGTTCATCTAATAAATTTTCTGCTAGATTACTTAAAAACGAAAAAGAAAAAATTTGTCCTCTGGTGGAGTTGAATCGCCTGCCGCCCTACTTCATGAGATCGTAAAAAATCTCGATTTTTCGAAAAATTTTTTGAATAAAAGCCGTTCTAAAAAAGATTTTTCAAAACGAAAAAAGGACCACCGCGATTTTCAGTCGGATAACAATATCAGAAAATTTCAGCAATTTTTACTCAAAAATTGAAGCTTGTATAGGTTGTCTAACATGTGAAAATTGGACATTTATTTTATAGACCAAATTGTTTGGCTCATTAATACGAATCGAATGGTACCATTCACGTCGAAATCGGAGCAATATTAAGTCCAAAAATCATCAAAAGATGTTTATGGAAACGGTACACTTACAGTATGATTCAGGTCAACGCATTATACATCGCGTTATTCCCCTCTCTGAGATGACTCGAATGGTGCCATACACGTTAAAATCCGATTAATATTGACCGATTTATTAAGTCCCGAATATGCCGTTTATGAAAATTTCGCGGTTTTTGGCCCTTTTCGAAGCCTCACTGGGATTTTGTGAAACCAAATTTATTCAGCATCCGACGATCACTTAAAAAAAACGTTCAAGTAAATCGGTCCAGTAGTTCCTAAAAAACAAAACCTTATGTTATTAAAAGAATGTGTCAATATATATTTATCAGTAGCGCTCCCGCGCTACCTCTGATAAAACAATAAATATCTGATAATAATAAATATTAAACAATTTATGTATTATTAAGAAAAATAAATAAAGATTAGCACTCTCGATTCTCGAACCGCAATTTATTGAGCCTATAGTCGTTTACCCTAACCACTATCCCATTACAAGTCGTACTTCCCGTATAAAAATTTAATATATTAGTTGTTATGAAAACTTTAAACGCGATTTTTGCGCGAACGCATGAGAGGTGCACATTACTACTTTAAGATTTTATTCTTCCTATAATCCTCTGCTATGGTGCCAAGTTTAAAGAAAATCGCAGATACTTCGATGTTTCGAAAAATTTCGTCGAATTTAACATTAAATAAAATCCGTTGTAAAGAATATTTTTCAAAACGAAAAAAGGTCCACCGAGATTTTCAGTCGCAGAACAATGTCAGAAAATTTCAGCTATTTTGTTCAAAAATTGAAGCTTGTATAGGTTGTCTAACATATGAAAATTCGGCATATATTTTTATTTACAGTACGCTTACAATACGACATATCGCGACGTTTTATACAGCAAATTGTTCGGCTCATTAATATGAATCGAGTGGTACTATTGTCGTCGAAATCGAATAAATAATAAGTCCACAAATCAGCAAAATATGTTTATGGCAACGGTACACTTATAGTATAATATATGCCAACATATTATACATCAGATTGTTCGCCGCACTAAGCCGAATCGAATGGTACCATCCACGTCGAAATCCGAGCAATATTGACCGACTTATTAAGTCCCGAATGCCACATTTATGAAAATTTGGCGATTTTTGGTCCTTTGTGAAGCCTCACTGTGATTTTTTGAAGCCAAACTTTTTGCACATCCTACACTGATCCAAACGGTCATTTAAAAAAAGTTCAAGTAAATCGGCCCAGTAGTTCCTGAGAAACACTATCGTCAGCATCCCCCGTAATGTTAAATGAAGGTGTCAATTATATTAGAGGTAGCGCCGTAGCGCTACCTCTGAATATTGTATTGTATAAGAAATTTGATTCATCCCGACTTTTTGTCGCCATCTATAGGCAAAAATCATTACAAATTTGTTTTATTTAAAAAAAGTTTATTTTGTTTCTAATTATTTCATTGTTATGGAATTTAGCAAGTTCATTTGAAAAAGCTCCCTTTCCATCATCATATTAAAATTGTAGTTACCATAATGTCCAGTTTTGAAAGAAAAATTTTTAAAATTTCATCAAAATATCAGTTTTATTTAATTTTATTTTTGACAGTAAATCTCACCAAACTATATTTTAAGAATACAAAACTACCGCTAGTATATTTTTTATGAAATTCGGCAATTATAATCTACCATTAAAAATACGCTGCCGCATTTCGCTAGCTTCAATCATTTAAAAATGGCAGACTTTCAAACTTCTTGATTACTTTCTTAATATATTGTGAACTACTTCGTCGGAATTTTAAGTTTAGCAGAAATGCTAAACTATTGAGGATCATCACGATAACGCAAATGTTGGCGAATTTAGTACTGAAATTTGCCAACAGAGGGATTGTGGAGTTGCAAAAGTGTAGAATGTGTGATTTAGGAATGTTAATCGCCAAATGAAATAGCACACATCAAGTTTCTGAATTATACATGCCAACATTTATTGTTAATTACACATGTGATTCAATATGACTACCATTCCGTTGTTCCGAGAAATGCATATGGTGGACAATATCTTCCACGGTGGCGGACAATATATCGGAGTGGAAGATGTCGTGTGCTCCTTATGCAATTCTTGGAACATCTAAAGGGTGGTCATATTGAACCTCATGTGTAAATTAACAATAAACGCTAGCATGTATTGTTCAGAAACTTCATGCGTGCTGTCAATGAGACAGCACACATCAAGTTGTCATTTGGCAATTAACATTCCTTAATCACACATTCTACACTTCTGCAGCGCCACAATCCCCCTGTTGGCGACTTTCGTACTAAATTTGTTTCTTTCGAAATCGAAACGCATGTTCCACAGTATATCCACCGAATTTTCTTACGTTCATCCAATATATGACGCGCTAGAGGGATCTGAACACTTCGAGTTATTTTATGGCCACCCGGTATGTTTATGAAATTCAACATATGAATTATGCCATTGAAGGCGATTTCGATGGCATATATTTTAATCCGACAATTATAATCATTTCCAAAGAATGAGTATGGAAACCTGAAAAGAAAGTGTAAATTTCAAGTTTTAATCATGTTTTCAATTGCATTTCAGTTAAACTGAAAACATAAAATCCGGAAAATGCGTCACTTTTCAGTTTCGTTTTTCTGTTTCTGCTGTGTTTTCAGATAACGTGGATTACAGGAATAGCATAAATAGACATCTAAAAGATAGTTCTGCACAGGAATGGAGATTTTTTCTTCATTCGTTGCCTGCATTCAGGCGAAATTAATGATAAATATAGTGATTCTTCTAGTTTGATCTAATAGATGTTTACCAAACTTGTCATTGTATTAAGTATACATAATATTACGTTTACAGCTGATTATTGTTTGTAGATATGAAATTGAACAATGAAAAGTTATCGCATCTCAAAACAATGGAAGTTCAATCAACAACTTTAATAAGTTCTCCATTATGAATGTTATGGAGAAGAGACGAGCACGATTATTGGATATAAAGTAAGCAAATTATGTTTAATAAAGATGATAAATCAAAAATCTGATAAATGACTCCATTTTTTAGCCCTAAAGACTTGATTTTCGAGCGAGACGAAAAGACCAAGACGTTTGCAATCAGAAATGTTCTCTCAAAACCAGTTGTCTATAAGGTAGGTGCAAATTAATCCGCTGCAGTTTCCGTGTAATTGGATCATAATAACTGAAATAATTTTTATATAGATTCGGTCAACCTGTCCGGAAGCTTTCAAAATAAAACCGAAATCTCATGGAATTTTAAGAGGGAACGAACTTATTACCATTACAATTTCACTGTCTCCAAGTAAGTTCGTTATCGAAGCTTTTCAAAATGTCATGTAGATAGATAATGGCATTTTATGATAAAAATTATTGAATTTAAAGCGGTAAAATGCAGAAGAAAGGAACGATTCGAAATAATGGCAATAGTATCGGATAACAAATGTAAAGGCAGTGTAGAAAGAGGAACTATCGAGGAGATGCTGCAGAATGCCAAACATATTACTCGAAATTAGTAAGTTATTCTTTAAAAATTTTAAAAATTGTTATTACACGACTAAAGATATTTTCTGTTGAACAGTCTCAAATGCGCGTTTACGAACGAGCAAAACAAGGAAAATTATCCGGAAAGTAAAACTACTATGGTACTTGCATTTCTGTTTAAATTTTGAGACTGTCAATATGAATTTTTAATTAATTTTATCATTTAATTCCAGGATGAAAATATGATAGGCAACCTGACTATTCCTATCGTGATAGCTGTTTTAATGCTGATATTAATGATTGGTTTTTATTTTTTCTACAAATCAAAACCCGAAACTAATTATGAAATGCTTGCCTTCCTCGCAGTTATTAAAATAATCGCCATATCATTGGTTCACTTCCTAATATAAAACTGCAGATATGCTCAAAATCAGTAGAATGTAATATACCAGAATTAAAGTATTACCAATTATATGTTTACATTATCATTTATTAAGTTATTTTTTTATAAAAATGGCATTATTATATATATTACATATTGCTTTATCTCCATGATATATCTCAATAACTACAAGTTATTAAGATATGTCACTTCATATGTTTTAAAGTTTGAGGGTTTACTGTACATTTACAAAATGGCGGACATCCAAACTTCTAAGATCGCTTCTTAATAATATTTTTAATTTTTGTATACAGTCTACACAAACCTCTGGACTATCCGGGTCTATTGTTAATCCAATTGAATCGAAATTTTGAGAAACATTTAGTAAAATAATAAACAAACACATATATAGTACTGTATATGCTTATTAAATTTGATCGAGATTAGTTGAACCAATCGATCTGCAGAAGAATTTATGATGAAAGGCCTCGTACTCCCTTCATGTTGGCCCCATTGGGTTATATTTTTCACCAAGCTCATAACAACAGAACGATTTACATCTCAGATGCCTGTATAGGTCATATTATTCGACAGATTTCGGTTGAATGATGGCACCTATACAGACATTTCTAGAGAATAGAATCATCCTCTTTTATACCTTTTAATTTTAGCACAATTGAGTCAAAATTTTCGAAATGTTTTACTTGAACTACGGTATGTCTCTAATGCAAATTTCATCAAATCTAATTAAACAATGAGATATATATAGACGTTTATGGAAATCGGTTTCATTTGATCCGACTGTGTTCACATTTTCAGAGTAATCTAAGAAATACTTATATTCCAGATTTAATCGATATCAGTTGAACGATGAAATCAGTAGAGATGTCTGCTCCGGATATGAAAAACAACACTTTTTCTATCGATTTTTGCAAGTTTTAAACTGCTTTATCTATTTTATTAATTGGATTTAAAGCTTCAAATTTGGCAATCTCTATGCTGTTGAATACTTTTCTCAAATAGACTTGTCAAATTAATAATGTTTAACTTAAAACGAAAATTACAGCGAGATATATTTAAGACGTGTTTACTCCCATAATAAATGTCAGAGATTAATGACTTTTTAAGTGACATTATCGTATATATGTTTATCGTCCAATTTTCTGATTATATAAATTAGAAAATCGGTAGAATATTTTTACTGTCTCTGTTTCTATATACTTATTTCCTTCCTGTCTTTCATTATTTCATTTAAAATCTATATAATATAAATAATAACTCCTAATAATCTACTTAGCTTGATTGAAAACAATGCTGTCGAAAGCAAATATTTAGTTTCAATAAAATTCGATTCATTAAAAATTGCTTTCCATTTATTTAAATAATTTAAATAGGCCTACTGTATATACAGCTAGTTTCCATCTTAACGAGCTAACTCGTTCCTAGAACGAGTTCGTTAAGTAAAAACTCATAAACCAGGAATCTGTTTCACATATATATAATGTTAAAACCAGGCGTTCTGTTCTCAGCAAAGCAATTTGTTGGCAATGAAATTAAGACCAACAAAATAAATAGTAGATGATTAAAAAATGATTTTTTATATAAATAAATGGAAATATATTCTTTAAAATCAAGAAAATTACAATAATAATGAAATTATTTGTTATATTAATATTAAAAAATTTTTATTCTTCATTATTAGAGACAGATAAGATGATCTTTAATTCAGATGAACTACTATCTTAGGCACAGTCCGAGAACAGAAATTATTAACATAAAATACCAATTTGAGGAATATTTTATTTTATGATAGATGAATAATATTTGAACCAGAGAGATGTTTCAAATTAAACCAAATATTGCCTAGAACCTTTTAAGAAGATTATTTTGTTCCCACGAAAATGGGTGGCTTTCCATCTGAAGAGTTCAGATCAAATTTAATAGCAAGAATATTAAATGTATTCATCGGAAAATATTGATATTCAGAAAATAAGGATAATAATAAACAATTATAAAAACAGTTAAGTCTATTTGCTTCTCACATACTCAACTAAAAACTTCTATACTATAGAATTTCATGAAATTCAGAAAGGATGCTCTAAACGCTATTTTCACGCTGCATCTGTGAACACTCCGGTATAGATCTTCGCCATCCTTGTTATATTTATTAAATTTTTTTTAGTAGTAGAAGGTAATTTTTATTTTATAGTGGATTAATCTTATTGCTAAAATTTCTTAGAATTTCGTGATTTTTCATTTATTTATTCATTTTGAAAATCTGAAAAAGGCAATACTTTATGTGCAATATCGAATAAATTCTCTGTTTCTTAAATTGGGGTAAGATAAAATCATATATACTCATAACTTTTGTTCAAAAGTATAAAATAATCATGAAAAATTTGTGAAATTATTTTTTCAGATATTTCAGTATACTTCTAGTTACTTGTTCTTGTTTTAAATGAGTTATTGACCATACCTTCCGAAAGAAAGCTTGTTTCTCAATATCACTATGATATCTTTATATCTCATAAAGATTATTCCTTTAGTGCAGCTCTTCTCAAATTTTTCCACTTGGCGACCCCTTTTACCCGATAAAATATTTTCGCGATCCTGGGTATAAAATACTGTATATAAACCAGTAATACGAATTAAAACATTTTCTAAAATTTCTGCCACCTCAAATTTTGTTATGCGATCCCATATGATGTCACGACTCACACTTTGAGAAGCACTGCTCTAAAGAATTTCATAAAAATTTACTAAGCTTCCAAAATAAATTTTGACTCGGTGAATTTAAGAATTTCTGAGAAATTTTCTGTCATTAAATACAACTTTGATTTTCTATCATTTCCGATATTCCGTTTTGCTTCAATCATTTAAAAATGGCGAGCATACAAAATATCTAAAATATTGTCTTATTATATCTGAAACAAATTATTTGTACTTTTTTTATATAAAATTTAGCAGGAAATTCGAATCCTTAAAGATGATATCTCGATGGAACATAAATTTAATTCTCTTCATCTTCATACATTGAAAAACATGCAAGCTTCAACTTTTTTCTTAATAAATTTTGAATTACTTGATTGATATTTATTGAAATTCTGCAGGTTATCAATTAATTAAAATCGAATTCGAAGAGAGTTTAATTCATGTTTGCAGATTTTTCTTTTTCAAAATGGCAGAACTCCAAATCCCTGAGATTGCACTGAAATAAATATGGATGCTTCTAACGTTAAAATTATGCCATCGATGATGATTTTGATAACATAAATTTTAATCTGGTATCTTTAATCATAACCATAAAGTAATTAAAAACAGTTTGTTTCAATTGTTTTTTCTATTCTGATATAGTTTTTATCACATAGTAGAGGAGTGTTGATTGTAGCTATTTTCATACATAAATGAAATTATTTAATTTAAATCTTATATTAGAAACCAATAATTAAAAAATATAAAAAATAAGAATTAAAATGGCAGAATATCAGTGAAAACACAGAGTTTATTCAGAAAGTAACAGATTTTTATTTTCTAATAGTACATTTTTATAATTGATAAAGTTTTAATCAATACATCAGAAATCTTAAAGTTTTTAGTTATTACATTAAAGATTTTTTCCCTTGAAATTTCCCTTGAATTATAATAGATATATGTTTTAATCCGAATTTTCTTTGGTAATCAGTTTTATTTCATTGTCTATAACGAGAAAAAATTTAATTATTATTTAATGAAATTCTAACGTAATCTTAAAAATTAATAATAATAACAATGGTGGAAAAATTCACATCTGAATAAAAAACACAAAAATATAAAAATATTCTTACTTTATAAAATAAACAGTCTCTTTGAGATATAATAGTCTAAATAAATAAATAAAAAAATCCATTTAATATTAATAATAAATCATTTTGTGATCATTATTAACATATATTCTAGAGCAGTGCTTCTCAAAATATGGGACGCGACCTCATATGGGGTAGCGTAACAAAAAATTTGGGGGTCGCAGAAATTTTAGCAAATGTTTTAATTCGTATTCCTATTTTACATATATCTCTATCCAGGATCGCGCAAATATTTTCTCGAGATAAAAGGGTCGCGAAATGGAAAAGTTTGAGAAGCGCTGTTCTAGAGCATTAAAATTTTTAAATACACACGCTGCTCTTGTTGCAAACATAACTGGTATGTAGGTTTTGTTCGTAAATCAGATACTGTTATTATTTGGCCCCCAAAAACTACTGAAATATCTTTATATACCGTGTTTTGTAATAGGTTAGTTAGGTTAGGTTAGTTTTATTACGCCGCCATATCCTGATGGGATATTCTGTATCTGGCGGCGGCCATTTATAGCTCCCATCACAGGCTGGCCAGCACCCATGATGGGGTCAACCGGATGGTTGAAGGATGGGGTTCAACAGGCCGGGCCCGGACCCCTCCTGAAAAATTGGAGGTGTGGGACCCGGTTTTGAACCCGGATCCTCCAGGGTGGTAAGCCAAAGCTTTACCACGCGGCCATCCGGCCGACGTGTTTTGTAATACATTTCACAACTGTACCAATTAGAAATTTCTTATATCACATATTTTAAGAAAAAGTTTTGATTATAAAGCAAGTTTGTTTTTGCGTAATCACCGCCATCTTGATATACTGCCGTAATATGATAACTAACTGTATAATTTTATATAGTACTGGTTGTTTGGGATTCTGTTATCATATTTTTTAAAATTATCGAAGTTTTTTAAATTTCGTGAAATTTTATTTTAAAATTTCATGTTCGTAAGTATGAATGTTCGTAACTTAAGGAATGCGAATACTATATATTCATCTAGTGCAGCGTTTTTCGAATTTTTTTGAATGCGACCCGCTACAGAAACCGCATTTTGTATTGTGATCTAGTATATTGTGAGAAATTAGATACAACTTTGAGTGAATTATGGATGCAAAGGCATAAAGAGATTGAGACTAATGAAGTTGTTGATTTGTTGACCAAGAAAGGGCTTCTCATCCCTCTACTAGACCTAAACGTGTCCTGGGCATCGGATCTGATACATTTGGGTGGGTTGTCAGGGACTGATTGGCAGCTCAGCACCTAGCTCACTGCAAATCCATTCAGGTACTAAGGCAAGTAAAAGTTCTTATTTTAAATCCTTCTTTACTGAGAACTAAAGAATTGCTTGCATTGCATACAAATCAAGCTAGGATTATCATAGCTAGGAAATTAAGCTAGGATTATGTCCTTAAAGGGCACTGTCGTCTTAGAAGTCATTATTTAATTGAGATTGTAGATGTTAGGGAGGAGATGAAACTCCTCTTCACATTTTGTGTGACTATTTCACCCTTTCAGGGCTAAGGTATGATCTAGGATCACATTTTTCCTGCACAGAAAGATCTTTTTATATCCCATTGAAGAAGATATTGTCTTTTGTGATTAACCCTTTGCACTCCGATGTCAATAACGTACTTGACAGGCCGAAGACCTGCTACAACTCCGTTGTCAATAACGTATTGACAGGGTCTGGTGCCCTTATTTTTATTTATATTGAAAAATAAATTTTTAAAATATTATTTTTTGTCATATTTTTACATTGTTTTATCATAGTAACCAAAATTTTGCTAAAATTTGGATTTTAATTAATTTTTTAATCGTTTAATAATCGGATTTACTAATATAATGCCATCTTTGGACCGCCAAAAATTCAAGAACGGATTGTCCGAATTTGTCCGACTTGCTCTATCATGTTCCACATTTCCTTCTTAGTTTACCTTTACTTTTTTTACAGATATCTTGATCCAATTAATTATAATGTAGGAAAGTTTGGCCCCTTGTAAATAATATGATTTTAGCGCTTTTTCACACAAAATTCGATAAATTAGTTTTATTTAAAAATTTATAAATTTTAACTTATCAGCGAAACAAAGCAACCTATATATACCACGCTTGACGATCGACACAGAAGCCGGCGACCGAGATTCTGGCGGGAAATATCTAACGGTTTTTCTTCAAATCAGCTGATTGCTTGTTTATATTAGTTATATTTTAAAAATAACACAAAAATTTAAACAGTAAAGTTATTTTTGTGTTATCTCTAGTCGAAACAAGCTTAAACAATAAAGTAATTTTTGTGTAATCCCTAGTCGAAACAAGTAATTTGTAGAAGGGGTGCATAATTATTGTCAAACATTGTCCATCCAAGGTCAACTACATGACCTTAGGCTCTGGACTAGTTACAATTTTTTAACTAAGGGGACAGCCGTGAAAACCTATCCCCTTTGTTTGAAAATGATGTTATTATTATATATAAACTAATCTATTTTGTTATTAATGTAACACAAATGGTGCACAGTAAGTTAAAAAATTAATGACTTATAATGACTAAATACAAAGAAATAATTCACCATCCGCCATTTTTAAAAAGCTCTGAGATAAATTTGAGTAAAAAACGTATAAAAAGCGATAATCTATCACTAAATCTGGCATACAGATGGCAGGATGATAGCGACAAAAAATCAGGCTAAATCTGGCATACAGATGGCAGGATGATAGCTACGTGTACAAATTACAGCAGGATGATAGCTACGTATACAAATTACAGCATTATTTATTAAAATAAATAAATTTTCAACAAAGTCGTCATTCTCATACGTACTAATACTTCTTATAAAAAAAATGTATTCATCACACATTATTTTAAGAAAATACAAAGAAAAATGGCTAATAAACAATAATTTTAAATATTTGTATAGTAGAATACCGTATTTAATCCACGAGAGGGATAATACCATTGTTTCTTTACACAAGATATCGAATTACAGTTGGGGATCATATTACAATCATAAAATGTCTTCGTTAGTCCGAAAAAGTTTTTAGAATTATGAAGTATTTGGTATTATTAGATGCGGAATATCATCAAGAATGTAAATATATAAAAAATTTTTTATCCGATGCCCGAAATCATGAATAATTTGAAAAATTATGTATTGTTTACATATGCAAATTAGGCCGAATTGCTTTCGTATTTATTTTTTTATTCTTTTGATTTTCATCCAAAACTAAAAAAGGGTATCAGAGTACGGTATATTTGCCGACAAAATCCAATTTTTTCGTGTCAAAATATTAAAATGCAAAATAGTTATGGCAAAAAAACAAAAAATTATAATTTTTTTTAAATGGACGCGCTAGAGCGGTAGACCGTTAAAAAATATTTTTAGAAGCGCAAATAAGAGGAGACTTCTTATGGAATGATCCTGTTGGGGTGCACAATAAATCATTTGTGGTCGCAGTGCTAGGGCTATGTAAAGCTCCCTTTCCTACAATACTACCCAACTACTGATGGGCACTCCTAACAGAATCACACCATAAGAACTACAGGTGGTTGCAGTTCTAGGGATGTTTAAAACTCCTCTTTCCTACAATCTACTCGTACAATCTCGAGTGAATTGTTATGTTCATTTATTCATTATTGATTAATGCTATACATTTGTTACAGTAGTAACAAATATGTAGCATTAATCAATAACGAATTCAATTGTACTAATACATATTAGCACAATTGAATTGCTTTCAGGAAAGGTTTATTTTATAAACTGTATTCCAAACATTTTTGTGCACTTTTTCTATTCAACGCGACCCATTTTATTTATTTTGAAACCAATTAAAGGATCGCAATCTGCAGTTTAAAAAATCCTGATCTATTGAATAGTAAACGATATATAGTAATGAAAATAATACTGTTATAAATGGTGTTTCTTACCACACGTACCACCCTTTTTTTCTCGGAAACGCGATGAGATGGGAAGTAGGGAAAAATTTGATTACCAAAAGTATAGCCGAAGAATCGAATGGGAATGATTAAAATTTTGTGAACCCATCAGAAGTAAGGGCACAAGGCGTTAACTTTGCAATCTCCAATGGAAACGTATGCCGATTTTGGCATAATTGGATAGAACTATAAAAGCAAACAACTTTTATTTTGAAAGTTTTTAATAACATCTACGGATTGTGAGATATCACAAAAAAGATGTCGCCGCATGTACTGCCGATTGGGCTATTCAAGACAACTTTTATTTTGAAAGTTTTTAATATCATCTACGGATTGTGAGATATCACAAAAAAGATGTCGCGGCATGTACTGCCGATTGGGCTATTCAAGCAATAACAAGAAGAAGAATCTGACAAAGGGTATATGTGTACATTCATGGCGCTCATAAAGCGCTGAAACAAGTGGAGAAATCCTTGTTATTGAGTATGACTCCATGCCGAACTGTGATGACGAAAGACTTGTTGCACCTGCGGTTCGAGTATTACTACCGAGTACCAGAATTGGCCTTAAATCTGCATAATACTGTTCTTTGCTGCTTCAATAATATTCCGCAATGTACACAAATGCCCTCAGTCAGATTCTTCTTCTTATTGCTCGTATATCAATTAGTTATTCTCTCTCAGAAAAATAATTTTCATCTAAAAAATAATTGATATCCCCTGAAAAACATGCAAAGAAACTGTGGGGCAAACGGACATCATTTAAAGAAATTAGTAACATTTAAGATATTAAAACTGGCAACTACATATTAGAAGTATGTTATATATTGTATATATATGTGCTTATTTTTCGCCAAACGAATTCATTGAAACGTTAAAGGAATTTATAATTAAGCTAAAAAACTTTATTAGACAAGAACATATTTCCATTAAAATCCGCCATGAAGTAAAATTTATGTTTTAGTAAATAAGAGTTTCATATTTAATCGTAGTTTCAAAAATATTATGCTTGGTATCTTGGTAACTTAAAAATCTTTCCCATCGTTAGTCCTGTTCATTAATGTGCTGCTGCCATTTATTTTGGTGGGGCAAACGGACGCATTTCTGTGCGGGCAAAAAGACACGTGTGTTTTTCTGCCATTTATAGCTTAAAATATGTCTTTTATTAAATGTTCTTTATAGAAGGCTTATATTCATATTAATTGATTGCATTCTATTACTTGTATGACGTATTATTTACTGGCATTCTCTATATTAATTACACTTTTACAGATATGATTGGTAATGAACGAATTTCAAATTGATTATAATTAGTTGGAAGAAAACGTGATATTAGTGGTGAAAGCATTTAAAATTGACGAAATGCTATTAATAATCGCAGCTAAAACATATATTATTCTAAATAACACATTAACAAGGAGAGTGTGGTCCAATATAGAAATTCCTAAATTTGATCCAAAATATAGATTTTTAAGATAATTAACAAACTATCTTAAACATCTATGTTGTTTTAATCGAAGTTGAAGTTAGCAAAGTTGATGCCACAAGTGGGAAAGACACCCAAGTAGCATAAATTTCTGTTGTAACTTCTTTTAATCTCAATAAAGAAAACATTTGCCAAGCATAGTGAGTGTTATATAAAGATAGTATAAATTGTATGCAATGCTTTTATTACTTGAAAAGACATCATGTATCATGTTTAGAAAATGGACTTGATTCATATTTTGTTGGCCACTATTATCTCAATGATACTAGTGATTCAGAAAACAGATGTCCGTTTGCCCCTACAGTACGGGGCAAATGGACAGCATGCATTCTTTCTTAAAATCAATTATTACAAAATTTTAGCGCTACTGACAAAAGTAATTGTTAGGTGCTTCGATAGCTTAAACCATACCGAATATAATATTAAATATTAGGATCCTAATATTTAATATTATATTTGGTATGGTATACTTTAACAAAGTATATTCGAAATATTCTAAAATATATCAATAGCGTGTCGTTTGCCTCACAGTTACCTTAATAGGAAAAAGAATAAGCCAAGAAATTAGATATTTGTTACAAATTAGATGCGTCTACTTTGGTTGTCATTATTGTTTTATTTTCTTAAATCGTCAACCAAGTAGCCGCATCTAATTTGTAACAAATATCCTAATTTCTTAGTTCTGCATCTGAACTTATTTTTTTTTTAAATATTAAATGTTTTAATGTGATTATTATATACATCATATACTTACAGGTATAAATTTACCAATGACTTCAATGCAATTCGTCTGATTGTGCTGTTTAATAAATATAAATTTACAAATATTTTATATTAATATATAAAAAGCATATAATAAAAAATATTATTTATTTAAAAACCTAAAAGAAGAAGAATAAATTTCACTATTCAATTTACTTTTAGAAGTTGTTCTTCAAATAAGTTACTATAGTTAAGTCACCATATCGCACAAACGATATATTTTATCTGGCGGTGACCACTTGTAGGCTGGCTAACACCAGCCTACAAGTGACCATCATGGGTGTTAGCCATCATAGGCTGGCTGACACCCATGATGGGGTTAATCGGAGAATTTAAGGATGAGATTCAACGACCGGGCCTCTCCTGAAAAACTGGAGGTGTGGGACCTGGATTTGAACTCGGATCCTCCAGTATGGTATGCTACAGTTTACTACGCGGTAATTAAAAAAAAAAATAGTTTGAAAAATGCAGAAATAACTTTAATATTAATTATTCTTGCAATTCCTTTAAGATGGATTTGCAGGAATTTCAAGTATTGTAAGTTGTTGGAATTGCAGAAATTCAGACGTATTATTCATCATTGAAAAAATTTCAATTCCGGAAGTTTTTATAATTTTAGGAATAAAAATTTTTTCAAATACGAATAACAAAAAATCATAAAATTACAACCATAAATTATTAAATTAAAGAATTAAAATGTTAATATAGTACATAGAAAACTTACTTTAATATCTTCAATTTGGGTTTTAAAATTCTAAAAATAAAATATAATTCGATTAATTCAACATATATATAAATTATAAATTTTATGTAATTTATTTAAATAAATGTAAAATCTGATCTTTATTTTATAAAAATATCTTTCTTTATTAGTAAGATAAATTAAGTTAGTGTTATTAAGGCGGCATATCGTACAAGAGATATACTTTATGTGGCTGCGGCCACTTGTAAATCCCATCAAAGTTGGCCAACAACATGATAGGGTCAACTGGAAGATCGAAGGATGGAATTCAATGGCCAAACATTGATCCTTCCTGAAAAAATGAAGTATGGACCTTATTTGAACCCGCCTTCGGGATGGTAAGCTAAAGTTTTAGCATACAGCCATCCGTTCGATACTATCATTAGAAAAGTTTAATGCCTGATTGATAGAAAAATTTATTTTTTTTAGTTTTTTGAAAAATCATAATTTTATAGAAATCCTCATAATTCTTTCATAGATGATAAAATGTACATAAATCAAATATTTGTCATCGAAACTGTTCTTTTTTTCTATCTACTCGTTATAATTTTTGAATTTTTATTAGGAACATTTTTACTATTTCGTGTATCATGTCCTTTTTAATAATAGGACATGATACACGAAATAGTAAAAATTGTGATTTATAAAAACTATAAAAAACTCTTTTGGATAAATTAATTTCCCTTTAGAATTAAAATAATTAATTAAGCAATAAACTTTATTTATTATTTAAGTTTCCATTCTTTCGTGGAAAATATAAAACAGATTTTTTTTTACGACAATTTTTGAGAATTTTTAAACTTTTCAAACAAGGAATTGTTATTTTCAGCATTAAAATTGTTGTTTTCAGTGAGGAAAATGATTACGTACAAAAATTATGGCATAAGACGACCGAATTTGTCAATGTAAGAAAAAAATAACCCATTTACTGCCTGTTTAAAAATTTAACAGGCAATCATTCTTGAAGATTTATTAAATATTTTTGATTTTAACTAGAAAAAAATTTTTTTAAAGAATTTTGAATTTTTTTTCTGGAGCACTTAAAACATTTATTGAAAAAGCAATATTTTTAATATTCAGGTTTTGAAAGACTTTTAAAAGTAAATTAAGAGGAAAACAGCTTTTTGATCATAAAATTAAACGTTTATCATGAAATTACATTTAAAATTATTATATATGCGCATAAGGCCTATACCTATATCCTATATTAAATAACATATATAAAATTATCTGTTATTAATTAATAATAATAAAGTATCTTACCGCGGCAGAATCCTTGCACTGAAAATAGAAAATAAAAACAGTAACTATTAATTTTAATCTTATTAGGAACATTTTAAGTGAATAGTTTGTTAAATTCTTTTTGAAATTCTATGGATATTTGCATAATGTTTTATAAATTTCCCAACTTTTTCCGAATAACAGTAGTTTTCGTAAGAAAAGAAGGCTTATAGGATCACTGTCTATATACCTGTCTTGCATGTACCCACTAATAACTTTTAAATTAAATCAGTAGATTTTCATGAAATTTGGTAGTGTATTCTGCCATTGAAAGGTCGTCTCAACGCCTCACTGTTTAATCCTACAGGAATAAACGATGCGAAGTGAATGCATTTGATTACTGTAATTGTTATTTTATACTACTGACAAAAGATAGCGCAATAATTATCCCATCAGGCGTAACATAGCTTAACTGCATTGTACTCCTGCTTAAAGGCCGCGACACATTGCAAGTGATGCGAAGCGAAGAGTAAGAAAGCAATGCCGCGAGTCGTGCGCGGCATTGCTTACTTACAATGTATCTTGAATTACTTTTCCCGTGCGGCTGCTCGGATTAGCTCGGGTAGTCATGCGAGAGGAGATGAAAAAAGTGAACTTTGATCAATCAGTACTCGTGTAAATACAGTGAGGCAATCAGCCAATAGAAACGAATGTTTCATAGATGTGGAAAATTGCGGAGATTCAACCGTGAGGTAGGATTCTGGTATTTGATTTATGTTAGAGGTGCAGAGAAGACCTTGTCTATACTTTCTTCTTCAAACTCTTTTACGGCTTGATGACGAGATCGTATACATATACGATCACTTCTTTGCAATATCAACAAATAACATCTGTTAACTAATCATGAGAAATAGCCAGGATATAATATAGATATGCTGCTGCGCGATGCAACGTGAAGCATGGGTTGCGATCTTTCTTTTGTCTTGCTTCGCGCTGCCACGCTTCGCATCGCGTGCAATGTGGCCTTAACAGGTAATTATCATTATTAATAAAATAATTTTAAATTACATTTCGTCAAGATTATTTTTAATGATCTGACATTGATACTGAATTTTACAAAAACTCTATTGGAAAGTTAAAATAATATCACTTCCCTTCGGAAATTAGATGAAAAATCGTTGAAAAAATTGATTTGATACAATTAATCCTTTAGATCGCTGGATTAATCTAATGATTTAAAAATTATTTAATCTACAAATTCTCCAAATCTTATTAGTTGTAATAACAACAAAAATATTTTATATTAATTAATTTATTAAAGAAAAATGAATTAAAGAATATTCACTTTTTGAGGATTATGAGATTAATGCTCATTTACATATACAGTATGTATAATAAATACAGTTTATGCATGCGAATGAAGAAAATTTTGTATTTGTAGGAGATTTTTTCCGATTTAATTAGCTTAACAATCATTGTATCTATAGTCAGGTATAGTTGTTGTTGTTGTTGTTGTTGTTGTTGTTATTATTTGATTATCGTTGCTTTTGATATTGTTGTCACACTTTTACGTTTATAGTCTCCACCTTGCTGGTTCTGTGCAACGCTAATGAACTCTTTATGACCTTCCTTTGATCTGCAGCAATTTGTTTCTCTCCAATGGTGCTCTTCTCCGTATTTTAACTGTGTTGTGATCTTGAGCTGGAATTTTAGTGCTCACTTGTTGGACGCGAAATGATCCCTAACTGACTTTACTTCTAATTTGTACTGATGTGAAACCTTCTCGACCACCTATTTCAACTAATTCTTTGCAACTTGCTACTACTGTTTTTCGACTATTCTGTGTGGTATGTTCGAATCCTACAGCCTGCTGTTTTGTTCTGGGTTACTATGGACTATATTTCAACTGTACTAGATTTTCAGTATACTGCCATTGACTATTCGCAAATTCTACGACTACAATTAATCTTCAGTGTATTTTTGCTTTTTGCTTTTTTTGTGTTTGTACCTTGTTTTTTTAATTGATGCGGGTGCTCATGGAGGATTTCTGGGGATAGATATTCTCTCATTTCCTCTAGTTCCTGTCACACTTCTTTTGATAGGACCTCTATACTATTCTACTCTTTTCCTCCCCTTCTCACTTCCCTTCATCCTCCAAGGATTATACGTAGAAGTATCCCATATTAATCCTTTCCATCCATCAATCAATCAATTGGAAGTAACTGTCGCTTCTAGCTATGTCATGTACTATGATACAGTAGTTTGATTTTAATGAAATGTAATTTGCACGAGATGTTTTTTCGATTGGTCTTATCGGACATATACGTACAGATTACACTGATCTTTCACATCAATGACAACAAACTAAGTGCTTTCCTGCAAGGAAAGTACTTAGCTTGTTGTCATCGATCTGAAAGATCAGTTGTTTGTTGTCAAATTTCGCACAACTACTACATCGTTTTTTGTGCGAAATTTCTTACCAAACTAACAAAAAGCAATAAATGAGAACATGCATTTTTTGGATTGACAAATACAATAATCAAGTTCCAAACAACCCCTCTTTGAAGGACGTGTATAAAGTACTCGCTAGCGGACTTGCTAAAGATTTATTTGTTATGTTATTAATTTATTTAAAAAATGTAAGTAGTTATAGTTATTTGAATAATAATGGAAAGTTCTTGTTTTTATACAGAAAATGTGACTTTTAATGCGCTTAATAGAAAATTAAAGATTGATAGCGAGGAATTAAATTAAAAACAATATGTATAATTAAAAGTAATTATGCACTATTTTTGGATTGACAAATACAATAATCAAGTTCCAAACAACCCCTCTTTGAAGGACGTGTATAAAGTACTCGCTAGCGGACTTGCTAAAGATTTATTTGTTATGTTATTAATTTATTTAAAAAATGTAAGTAGTTATAGTTATTTGAATAATAATGGAAAGTTCTTGTTTTTATACAGAAAATGTGATTTTTAATGCTTAATAGAAAATTAAAGATTGATAGCGAGGAATTAAATTAAAAACAATATGTATAATTAAAAGTAATTATGCACTAATTACATATTTTTGTAATATATTCATTTGATTACACGATGTTTTTTTTAAATTATCCTATCTATGTTTCTGAATCCTTACTCCAAAATGCAATTAAAAAAAATTTAAATGTGATGTGGCCGTGGCAATCTAACAGGCTCATTAAATGGCTCTTGAATTAAAATGAGTTTGACACGATTGTATTAAATGATTTTATAAAGTAATCGACTTAAAATATTTGATTTCGGTGTTTAATAAATTTTAACTTGCATTGTTCGTTTTCGCATTCTCTTGCTTGATGATACTCATTATTTATTAATAAACGTAACCGATTTGTAATTTAAAATCTTACATATTTCTGTTAATTTTTTAGTTTCTCTTTATTATTGAAGACCAGAACAAGCTATGTTCTCATTAATAAAGAGAAACTAAACAAATTTTATATAGGCCCTATTATATATTTATATTAACAAAAATATCTTCGTTAGTTTAAATCTTGGATATCAGCTTACAAATCGGTTACGCTAATTATCCTGAACCTGTTCTAGTCTTCACTAACCTGTTCTGAACCTGCTCTAACTGGTCTGAACCTGAATCTGTTCTGAACCTGAGACCTGTTCTGGTCTGCTCTAACTGGTATGAACCTGATCCTGAGCCTGTTCTCGTCTGTTATAATTGATCTAAACCTAAACCTGTTCTGAAGACTAGAACCTGTCCTTCAGAATAGATTCAGGATTTTACAGAATCTCCAAATATATGTATTGAAATAAATACCTAAATGAGCGATTAATTTCTGTTATTTTGATGCATTTGTAACTTCTCTTATACTATTAATATATGTATTTGAAATTAATAGAAGCGTATACATCATATTTTTTAAATTAATAAATTAAAATTTAAGCAAGCAAAAAAATCAATTATTAAATAATAATAAGAATTTACTCAATAGAATATAATTTTCCAACATCTTTTGGCATTTTAATAAGTAAATGATGATGAATCGTATACTGTTCTGAGTATGCAAACTTGATAAATGGTAAATAAGAATATACAATATATATCAGGGGTGGGCAAACCGCGGCCCGCGGGCCGCATGCGGCCCTCGGA